>WNWK01053325.1:0-11906 GCA_009830355.1 Cherax destructor
AAAATACCATTTTAGCAAATTTTATGAGCTTTTAATGTTTCATGTATTTTGAAAAATAATATGAAATATTATATAATAATATTGATTTTTATAGATTTTTTTGGGATTTTTTAAAAATATGTAAATAATTTATAAATATTCAAAAATGCTATAAAAAGTTATTTTATTACATTTTTTGACGATTCAAGGCATTTTCAATGATTTTCTGAAAAACTATTTTTTTAGATAAAATATACCTGTGAGTAAGCTTCCTCAAAAGAAAATCATAAATTTTCGATTACTTTTCCCATAAATTTCAATTGGAGGAGAAATTCTATTTAAAAGTTTGATAATCTAAGTATTTTAGCTAAAAAATTATATTTGTCAGAAAAGCACTGAAACCACTCTAAAACGTCGAAATATGCAATAAAATACCATTTTAGCACATTTTTCTGAGATTTTTAATGTTTCATGTATTTTTTGAAAAATAATATGAAATATTATATAATAATATTGATTTGTATAGATTTTTATTGGAATTTTTAAAAAAAAATTAATAATTTATAAATATTAAAAAATGCTATAAAACGGTATTTTATTGTATTTTTGGACGATTCAAGGCATTTTCGAAGATTTTCTGAAAACTGTTTTTAGATAAAATATATCTATGAGTAAGCTTCCTCAAAAGAAAATCATGAAATTTCGCTTACTTTTCCCATAAATTTCAATTGCAGTACAAATTCTATTTAAAAGTTTGATAATCTAAGTATTTTAGCTAAAAAATGAGTTTTGTCAAAAAACACTCAAACCGCTCTAAAATGTCGAAATATGCAATAAAATACCATTTTAGCACATTTTTCTGAGATTTTTAATGTTGCATGTATTTTTAAAAATAAGATAAAATATTCTATAATAATATTGATTTTTATAGATTTTTAATGGGATTTTTTAAAAATATGTAAATAATTTAAAAATATTCAAAAATGCTATAAAACGTTATTTTATTGTATTTTTTGACGATTCAAGTAATTTTCAAAGATTTTCTGAATACCTGTTTTTTTTAGATAAAATATATCTATGAGTAAGCTTCCTGAAAAGAAAATCATAAAATTTCGCTTACTTTTCCCATAAATTTCAATTGCATTACAAATTCTATTTAAAAGTTTGATAATCTAAGTATTGTAGCTAAAAAATGAGTTTTGTAAGAAAAGCACTCAAACCGCTCTAAAATGTCGAAATATGCAATAATATACCATTTTAGCATATTTTAATGAGATTTTTAATGTTTCTTGTAATTTTTGGAAAATAATATTAAATATTATATAATAATATTGATTTTTATAGATATTTAATGGGATTTTTTAAAAATATGTAAATAATCTAAAAATATTCAAAAATGCTATAAAACGTTATTTTATTGTATTTTTTGACGATTCAAGGCATTTTCAATGATTTTCTGAATACCTGTTTTTTTTAGATAAAATATATCTATGAATAAGCTTCCTAAAAAGAAAATCATAAAATTTCGCTTACTTTTCCCATAAATTTCAATTGAAGTAGAAATTATATTTAAAAGTTTGAGCCTACCTGAAGACCCTGCAAAAACCCGATACCCTTTCACTCTCAAATCCCTTCCACACCTATAATTATGCTCCTGGATGAAGGCCACCTGTACGCCAAAACGTCGCAAGGCGTACTCCACCCAGGAACGTTTAACATCTTTCATACCATTAACATTTATTGTTAGACACTGGAATGCAAGTGCAAAGGTTTGCCCTTCGGCCGAGGGGGAGGCTGCGACCCTGACTTGCCCTTACTCACATGTCCCTTACCCACATGTTTCCCCCCCTTGACGGGGTCCTGACCCAAAATGGCATCTAAATCTTTCCTGGCAATCTCCACCAAAGACCTTTTACCCGGTCTCTGTGCCGGTGTAAGAACGTCGTCACTATCGGACTGTGTGCCGGCTCTCTTACGGGTTCCCACCACCACTTCCATTCCCGTGGCCCTATCTGACTGATGCACCTCTGCCGACACTATTTCATGTGTTAAACACTGACCGGCCTGATGTGCCTCAACTGAGGCCTCTACCACTGGCTCTACCACTTCAACTGCTTCCACCACATCAACACTGCCTTCCCCAGGCAACACTGGAAGAGGGTCCTCCATAATGCCTCTCAACACCTCCTCCAGAGGTAAATCCTCTAAGACACAACACCTGTGTTATCCACAACACTCTCACTTGGAGCCTCAGGCTCCTGGGGCAAAGTGCAGAAAGCCTCCCTGCCCCATCAACTATTTCACTCCACGAACGCTTCCCTTGCACCTCCTGAGGTACTTTCACCAGGTCCTCCCTGGCTCCTGACCAGCCGGCTCCCTGCGGGCCACGTCCTGTCTAGGTATCACTCTCCTCATGCAGTCTGCAGCAACATGGTTATAGGCGCCACATAGGCGGCAAGTCCTCTGTTGCCCCGGGTATGTCAAGTATAGTTGATTCCTGAAGTCAGACATCACCATATGACGGTATCGGCTTACGTAACGTCATTTTCAGGGAATAAGTCCCTTCATAGAGGCCCAACATGGGACCCACACTCCACTTCCCTGCGTTCACCGTGTGGATCACTCCATACTCGCTGAAAAGACCACTAATATCCGTCGCATCCGCTTCAAAGGTACATTCTTGACCTTGATAAAAGTATATGTCCTTGATACGTCTTTCAACCGAACTTGTATAGTCAGAGTTGACCGTATACACCTTGTCCTGGTGCTGATCAACAAGGCGTTCATAAACTGCAGCAGTTAGTAGTTTGACGAAAACTCGGTTGATCCCGTTTAGCGCTACGCCGTATAAATCCATAATATCTAAGCCGTACACATCGTGCAGAATCGTAGGGAGCACCGTAGCAGCCGTGGCTGGATGTATGACGCCGGTGACCATGTCAATACACACGGTGTTAGAACGACGTCGGCCAACAGTCTCCATGACAGTAGTTTAAGCAGTTAGCCAATTGCGAAAGAGTGTCACCAGGCGGCAGACCAGTGTACAGCACGTCCACCCCCGACCGAAGCAGGGAGGTAACTGTTCGAAACTTGAGGTATGGAAGACAGCAAATGTAGTCCCAATTTTTAAAAAAATGAGACAGACATGAAACACTAAACTACAGACCAGTGTCACTGACATGTATAGTATGCAATGTCATGGAGAAGATTATCAGAAGAGTGGTGGAGCACCTAGAAAGGAATTTATCAATGACAACCATCACGGTTTCAGGGATGGGAAATCCTGCGTCACTACTGAAGTTCTATGACAGGGTGACAGCAGTAAGACAAGAGAGAGAGAGAGAGAGAGAGAGAGAGAGAGAGAGAGAGAGAGAGAGAGAGAGAAAGAAGATGGGTAGATTGCATTTTCTTGGACTGTAAAAAGGCGTTTGACACAGTTCCACACAAGAGATTATTGCAAAAGCTGGAGGAACAGGCAGGGATAACATGGAAGGCACTGCAATGGATCAGGGAATATCTGTCGGGAAGACAACATGGTAAGTGACGAAGTGTCAGAGTGGGCGCCTGTGGTGAGCGAGGTTCCACAGGGGTCAGTCCTATGACCGGTGCTGTTTCTGGTATTTGTGAACGACATGACGGAAGGAATAGACTCTGAAGTGTCCCTGTTTGCAGATGATGTGAAGTTGATGAGAAGAATTCAATCGGACGAGGACCAGGCAGAACTACAAAGGGATATGGACAGGCTGCAAGCCTGGTCCAGCAATTAGCTCCTGGAGTTCAACCCCACCAAGTGCAAAGTCATGAATATTGGGGAAGGGCAAAGAAGTCCACAGACAGAGTACAGTCTAAGGGGGCCGGTCAGTATAACACCGGGCACATCTCCTGAGGCGCACATCAACCAAATAACTACTGCAGCATACGGGAGCCTAGCAAACCTAAGAATAGCATTCCGACATCTCAATATGAAATCGTTCAGGACCCTGTACACCGTGGTCGTTAGGCCTATATTGGAGTATGCAGCACCAGTTTGGAACCCACACCTAGCCAAGCACGTTAGGAATAAGACAAAGTGCAATGGTTTGCAACAAGTCTAATCCTGGAGCTAAAAGGTATGTCCTACGAGGAGAGGCTAATCGACCTGACGACACTGGAGGACAGGAGAGATAGGGGGGATATGATAACGAATACTGAGAAGAATCGACAAGATGGACTGAGACAGAATGTTCCAGAGATGGGACACAGCAACAAGGGGACACAGAGTTGTCAGGAAATGGAAGTCTTGGAAGTGATGTAGTGGAGGCAGGATCCATACATAGCTTTAAGAAGAGGTATGATAAAGCTCATGGAGCAGGAAGAGTGACCTAGTAGCGGCCAGTGAAGAGGTGGGGCCAGGAGCTGTGACTCAAGCCCTGCAACTACAACTAGGTGAGTACAACTATGCGACAAGACACACATCACACACCACACATGCACACACACACACACACACACAGCACACACACACATGCACACACACACATGCACACACACACACACACACACACAAGGAGAGGTATGATAAAGCTCATGGAGCAGGGAGCGTGACCCAGTAGCGGCCAGTGAAGAGGCGGGGCCAGGAGCTATGACTTGACCCCTGCAACCACAACTAGGTGAGAGCACAACTAGGTGAGTACACACACACACACACACACACATAAGCACACGGGCACACACACACACATACACACACACAGGCACACAAGGGTAGAGTGACCGAGTAGCGGCAGTGAAGAGGCGGAGCCAGGAGCTGTGAATCGACCCTTGCAACCACAACTAGGTGAGTACCGGCACACATATGCTTGTTCGCACTAACCCACAAACAGCCTTCTGACCGTTAGGACCTCCTTCACCCCCTCCTTCCTTCTCTTCTTCCTCCTCTTCCATCCCCTCCCTCCTCTTCCACTTCTTCTCTTCCACTTCCTCCTCCTCCACCCCCTCCCTCCTCCTTTTCCTCCTCTTCTACCTCCTCCTCCCTCTCTCTTCTCTCCTTTAACTTTCTCTCTCCTCCTTTCCCCCACTCTCTCTCTCGATCCATTCTCTCCCTCTCTCTTCCCTTCATTCCCTCTCTCTTCGTTTCCCTCCCTCCCTCCCTTTCCCTTTTCTCTCCTTCCCTCTCTGTCCCCCCTCTCACTCTCTCTCCACCTCTCCATCACTCTCTCCCCCTTCCTCTCTCTCCCCCTTACAACTCCCCCGCTACACACACACACACACACACATACACATACACACACACGCATAACGCGCACGACTCAAACCCAAAACTAACGCTCAAACAGGCATACACGTACACACACACACACACACACACACAATATATATATATATATATATATTACAACACAAAAAAAAAATGAGGGTAAATAAGAATGGACGGAGGTGTTAGACTCCCAGGTCAATATACGACCATAAGTACATCCTTTCTTTCTGATTTGAGCATAATTATAGGCAGAGAGTTTGGGGGTAATAATAATCTTCAATAATGAAGTAGTTATATATAAAAACATAAGAATGCTTACTGTAAGGTCTATTTCTGAAAGTTTCAAAGAGTAGGCCTTAAAATACATGGTTACATAAAATCTGAAGTATGACGTATATACAGATTTCCTTCAGAGTGAAATATCTAGTCTTAATACTAGATCAGTCAGACAATTATACAATTTATCAGAATATACAAATTGTAGAAAGCCATCAATAGTTAGTTTATAAGAGCAAATCAGGAGTGTTGCTTCTACAGCCAGCGTCAAGGTTAGGTAGGTCACGTGACTTCTACCACCACCTCCTTACACAAAAGGGAAAAGGGGGGGAGGGGGGTTATTACAATATTAGTTAGAGAGCTAGGAGCAAAACCCGATTACTCGGCCTGTTATCTAAAGGATTCGGCTCTCATAACCAACACTGCAGTGTCACAAGACACACACTATACCAGTGTCACAAGACACACACTATACCAGTGTCACAAGACACATTATACCAGTGTCACAAGACACATTATACCAGTGTCACAAGACACATTATACCAGTGTCACAAGACACATTATACCAGTGTCACAAGACACATTATACCAGTGTCACAAGACACACAGTATACCAGTGTCATAAGACACACAGTATACCAGTGTCACAAGACACACACTATACCAGTGTCACAAGACACACACTATACCAGTGTCACAAGACACACACTATACCAGTGTCACAAGACACACACTATACCAGTGTCACAAGACACATTATACCAGTGTCACAAGACACATTATACCAGTGTCACAAGACACATTATACCAGTGTCACAAGACACATTATACCAGTGTCACAAGACACACATTATACCAGTGCCACAAGACACACATTATACCAGTGTCACAAGACACACACTATACCAGTGTCACAAGACACACATTATACCAGTGTCACAAGACACACACTATACCAGTGTCACAAGACACACACTATACCAGTGTCACAAGACACACACTATACCAATGTCACAAAACACACACTATACCAGTGTCACAAGACACATATTATACCAGTGCCACAAGACACACATTATACCAGTGCCACAAGACACACAGTATACCAGTGTCACAAGACACACATTATACCAGTGTCACAAGACACACATATACCAGTGTCACAAGACACACACTATACCAGTGTCACAAGACACACTATACCAGTGTCACAAGACACACACTATACCAGTGTCACAAGACACACATTATACCAGTGCCACAAGACACACATTATACCAGTGTCACAAGACACACATTATACCAGTGCCACAAGACACACAGTATACCAGTGTCACAAGACACACAGTATACCAGTGTCACAAGATACACAGTATACCAGTGTCACAAGACACACAGTATACCAGTGTCACAAGACACACAGTATACCAGTGTCACAAGACACACACTAGTAAGTAAGTAAGTAAGTAAGTTTAGTAAGTAAGTTTATTCAGGTATACACAAATACATTTACATACATTATCATACATAGCAGCATATGTGTAGAGAACCCAGGATAACCCAAAAAAGTCAGACAGAGTGACTTATTTCCATTGGGGTCCTTTTTATACTTAATTTTTACATTGTAAGATATATGTCATTATATTATAAAGGATATATGCATACACTTGGAATAAGGTAAAAAGAGTTATTTACATATACATGTGTGTTAACTAAAAAAATAAAAAATCATTCTCCTCCCTTTCTGTCGCTACATTCATTAGGTACTTTTTGGTTCTCTTCTTGAACTGGCTTATGCTGTGACTGGCTTTGACATGTGCAGGCAGTCTGTTCCATTCCTTTATTGCTGTACAATAAAAGGTGTTTGAAGCCTGGCCACTGACTGTGGGTACTACAAAGTTGTGCTCTCTCCCCCTAGTACTATGACTGATTTGGTTCCCTGCCTTGACAAAATTGGCAGCAAGATATTCTGGACACTGTTTGTGAGCAATTTTATAAACTTGATTTAATTTAAGCTGTTTTACTCTGTCTTCAATATTCAGCATATCCAATTGTTGTAATTCATCCTGGCCTACATGTTCTCTTGGACCCAGGTCCAGGATGAATCTTACCATTTTGTTCTGGGTGATTTACAGCTTATCTTTCAGTTTTTTTGTCAAGGCAGAGTACCATGAAGAGCAAGCATAGTCCATATGACATTGTATAAGGGCTAGACATAGGGTCCTGCGAGCCTCAGTAGGTAGACACTGTGCTTGTCTGTAGAGGAACTTCAGTCTGGCATTCGCTTTCTTTACTACACTGTTCCCTATCAATTCTCCTGACATGCATGGGTCAAATGGATTCCCAGATATTTTACTGAGGAAACTGAAGTGATGGATTCCCCATTACACCGGATTTTAAAATTATTTACCCTGCTCAGTTTATATTTCGTGCCAAAGAGTATGACTTCTGTTTTCCGAGGTGTAACGATAGTTTGTTGTCTACTAACCATTTGCTGCAGGACTCAGTTCCAGTGTTAATACATTAGATATATCGTGTGGTCTTTACCTGACACTAACAGAGCACTGTCATCCGCATACAGTAGGAGTTTGCACTTGACACTGATGGGCATATCATTTACATAACACAGGAATAATAAAGGACCCAGAATACTACCTTGGGGAACTCCACATGCTATCGGCAGTGGTTCTGATTCCGTTTTGTTGATTTTGACAATTTGTTTCCTGTTGCTAAGATAGGACTTAAACCAGTCTGTGGAACCTATGCCGATAGCTTGAAGTTTCTTACATAATATATTGTGGTTGACAGTATCGAAGACCTTTTGCAAGTCTAAAGTTACCATTCCTATGAGGTTCCCTATAGACATTTTAGTTCTCATGTAATCCATGAGATTAATTAGGGAGGTGTCGGTTGAGTAAGATCTCCTAAAGCCTGATTGGTAACTATGAAGAATGTTGTTGTCACTAAGATACTTAACTACTTGACAGTACACCGCCCTCTCTAGAATTTTGGATATTACACTGAGTATACTAACAGGCCTATAGTTGCTGACATCAGACCTACTATTTTTCTTGAAGATAGGAGTAACTCTGGCCTCCTTGAACCCATCTGGCTCTGTATTAGTGGTGATGGACAGATTTATTATGTGAGCAATGGGGGATTGCCAGTTCAGATGCACCATCTTTTAGGAATTTAGACGGGATGTTATCTGGGCCGGTGCTCTTAATTGGGTTTAACCTGCTTAGTTCTTTTTGCCGTAGTCATGGGATACACTTACTAGTTGACAACTGTTTGGAGTTACTCCTTTATTGGTATAGTATGTTTTAAATTTATCAGAGTCTGTGTTAAAGGTATTTGATGCAGCTGTAGCTTACTTACTAGTGTTGATGCGACAGTTGTGTAGTAAGAATTAAAACAATTTGCCACTTTAGTTGTTTCGTGGATACCTCGTTATCGACATTTAGAACTATGTTAGATCTATCTACGGGTTTATGGCTATCCCCTCAACTGTTTGAGTTGTTGCCAGAGCTTTCTGGGGTTATTCTTGTACTCTTTTATCTTTGAGCAATAGTGTCTTGCCTTTACGCCTTTATAAGCCTCTGCACTCTGTTCCTCACCCTTGGAATTCATTTAGTGCTGCAATATCCTGTCTGTTTCCCTTTAAATCTTTTATCAACTGGTCTCTGAATTTCACATCTAATATCTCAGTAGACATCCAGGGTTCAGTTCTTCGTTTAATCCTAACCTCTTTAACTGGTGCAATATTATAAAGGATGGCAGTGAACATTGTTTTGAATTTTTCCCAGGCATCATTTACGTCCGTGCAACTTGTTATCACTGACCAGTCACAATTGTGTAGCATATTTACCAGTGTTTCTTTACTGTAGTTTCTAGTTGACCCAACTTTTATTGTCTTGTGTAGGCCTATCCGTTCCTAGTAATTTTCCTGGTACAGTAAATGATGAAATGATCACTAAGACCTGTGGTAATGACCCCTGACTGACTAATGTCCCTCAGGGCGGTTACAAAGTATGTGGTCAATTAGGGTGGCTGAGAACTGTGTGATCCGGGTTGGTGTTTTAATTATTGCGTGAACTATTTAAATCCAGAATTTGTTATATATTTTTACATAGCCCGTTATTTTGCTGTTGAAAACAGATGTTGAAGTCTCCTAATATTACTGTTCGTCATTGTTATCAAGTCCTGACAAGACTCTCGAAAAGTCCTCTAAGAACTGGTCATGGGGGGGAGGGCGATAACTAGTTCCTACTAAGATGGGTTTGGTCTTGGGTAGCAACACTTCAAACCATAGAATCTCAAGTTTATTGTCATTTAAATCAGGTCTTGGATTATAGGCTAAGTCGTTCCTTATGTAGGCACATACCCCACCACCTTTCTATTCCTATCTAAGCGTTTTATATTGTAACCTTCTATTTTGACTCGTCGTCAGTCACCGTATCATCCAACCAGGATTCCGAGATGGATATAACTGCCGCTCTAGTTCTGTTAGCTAGAATCCTAATCTCGCCAATTTTGGAAGAATGATCTTGCGTTGACATGAATAAAGTGAAGGCCTGTTTTCCTAAGACAATCATAATCATCAATAAATGGCAAGGGGACATTAACAATACAAATAGGTAAATCAATGTCATCATTGCTAAAGGGTAACTGTGCCAAAGTGCATTTGTTATAAACAAAATGAAATCTGGCACCATTACTATAATTGAACACACATCCATTATGCCCACCCCATACATCTCTTACATATGGTATGTTTACTGTTCTTCTTTCGTACCTTAGTACAGTGTATACAAATGTCTGGTGGTGTCTGAGATAATAATGGTTCTATTGTGCATTATATATAGTGTTGTTATCATTACTAACAACTGGACCGCATTATCACCATGACTTATCTGTCTGTTTTGCACCTGTACCATAGATTGAGGTCCTGGATTAGTATGAATATCACCACTTAATAGCGCCACTATAAAAGCAGCCCATTGTTTTGTTTTGGAGATGTGGGGTTGCCAAACCTTGCGGCGATAGTGGCACTTACGTTTCTGGATGATGGCCACTGTTGGGCTTTACTTCCAGGGAGCTATCACCTCATTCACCTTTTCCAGTCCCCATGACTGCTTTCCTCTTCAGAGAAATGCACAATAATGATAAATATCATTATGGCAGCCTGAACCCTCTGATGCCAGCCATAGTTACTCTTCAGTCTTTATCATTTCACAACAAAAATTTGTTTTCTTTTCTTTACTTTTTATTAAAAAGAAACCACTGATCCTATCAGACACCTAGCAATGCCTAGTATCGACTCTAGAAATCACCACTGGTTACTAGTAAATTTTCTGTTATCACATACCCGGATTACCCCTCACTTGACCCCTTACTTCGTAAACTCCATCCTCCTCACTTCATAGTCCGGCCCCCTATCACACTTCTAACTCATTTCCATCCTGGCAGTGTAAAAAGAAGTTTTCCAAAGGCGATGTCCGTCCACAGCCCCATCCATCCCATATAGCGGGGCTCGTCGTTGTTGCTAGTCCTCGTAGAGTTGATGTGTCAGCCATTTTTAAAAGCAGTGAGGGAAAAAAACGGCCACTGCCCCTGACAGATTCCTTGGAGTTTTGTCACAAGACACACACTATACCAGTGTCACAAGACACACATTATACCAGTGTCACAAGACACACATTATACCAGTGTCACAAGACACACATTATACCAGTGTCACAAGACACACATTATACCAGTGTCACAAGACACACATTATACCAGTGTCACAAGACACACAGTATACCAGTGTCACAAGACACACACTATACCAGTGTCACAAGACACACTACCAGTGTCACAAGACACACACTATACCAGTGTCACAAGACACACTATTCCAGTGTCACATTACTGTCACACGACACGACGCCCCTGATGTCTCACACTTTGTGTGTTAACCCTCCATCTCTCTGTGTCAAGACACCCTTGTCCCGTTGCAACACGGTCTCTCTACTGTGTCAACCGACACCCTTGCCCGTGTCACACGACACATATCACATCTCTGTGTCTCCACCGACACCCTGTTCTCTGTGTTACAGCGCCCCACTCTAGTTGTGCCCTCTTTTGACACCTCCGTGGCTGGTTCACACCCCCCCCATGTCAGACAAGTTCAGCGGCGGCCACGTGACAGGTGTCACACGAGCCATCCGTGTCACACTGCGGAACTGTCGTGCGGCCACCAAAGCCGGCAGGAAACTGGAGTCCAGTATGGCAGGCTGGGGTACAGCAAGGCAATCAATCTGATGCCATCCACAGCTCAGTGAAGTCGTGGACCATACTGCAGGAAACTGAGTCCAGTATGGCAGGCTGGGATACACGACTTATACCAGCCACGTTACTCAGTGAAGTCGT
>WNWK01053326.1:0-11906 GCA_009830355.1 Cherax destructor
TGATGTCACTAGGAGCATCACTGTTGTGAAGGTGGTGCTATGATGTCACTAGAAGCATCACTGTTGTGAAGGTGGTGCTATGATGTCACTACAATCATTACTGTTGTGAAGGTGGTGCTATGATGTCACTACAAGCATCACTGTTGTGAAGGTGGTGCTATGATGTCACTACAAGCATCACTGTTGTGAAGGTGGTGCTATGATGTCACTAGGAGCATCACTGTTGTGAAGGTGGTGCTATGATGTCACTACAAGCATCACTGTTGTGAAGGTGGTGCTATGATGTCACTACAAGCATCACTGTTGTGAAGGTGGTGCTATGATGTCACTAGGAGCATCACTGTTGTGAAGGTGGTGCTATGATGTCACTAGAAGCATTACTGTTGTGAAGGTGGTGCTATGATGTCACTACAAGCATCACTATTGTGAAGGTGGTGCTATGATGTCACTACAAGCATCACTGTTGTGAAGGTGGTGCTATGATGTCACTAGGAGCATCACTGTTGTGAAGGTGGTGCTATGATGTCACTACAAGCATCACTGTTGTAAAGGTGGTGCTATGATGTCACTAGGAGCATCACTGCTAAAGATGCGGTGCTATGATGTCACTAGAAATATCACTGCTAATTAGGGGGTGCTATGATGTCACTAGAAATATCACTGCTAAAGAGGTGGTGCTGTGATGTCACTAGGAACATCACTGCTGTGAAGCTGGTGCTGTGATGTTTCTTGGAGCATCACGTCTGTGAAGGAAGTGCTGTGATGTCACTAGGAACATCATTGTTGAAGAGAAGGCGGCATTATGATGTCACTAGGAACATTTTTGCTGTGAAGGCAATGTTTTGATGACCCTATGAACTTCATTGCTGCGAAGGCTGTGTTATGATGTCACTAGGAACATCACTGCTGTGAAGGAGATATTTTGATGTCACTAAGAACATCACTGCTGTGAAAGCAATGTTTTGATGTCACTAGTAACATCACTGCTGTGAAGGGGATGTTTTAATGTCACTTGGAACATCATTGCTGTGAAGGCGGTATTATGATGTCATTAGGAACTTTGCTGTGAAAGCGGTGTTATGATGTCACTAGGAACTTGAATGCTTTGAAGATGTTTTAATGTCACTAGGAACATCACTGCTGTGAAGGAGATGTTTTCATGTCACTAAGAACATCACTGCTGCTAAGGCGATGTTTTGATGTCACTAGGAGCATTGCTGTGAAGGAGGTGATGTCACTAAGAACATCATATCTCTGAAGGCGGTGTTATGATGTCACTAAGAACATCATATCTCTGAAGGCGGTGTTATGATGTCACTAGGAACATCATGACTGTGAAGGCGGTGTTATGATGTCACTAAGAACATCATATCTCTGAAGGCGGTGTTATGATGTCACTAAGAACATCATATCTCTGAAGGCAGTTTTATGATGTCACTAAGAACATCATGTCTCTGAAGGCGGTGTGATGATGTCACTAAGAACATGACTGCTGTGAAGGCGGTGTTATGATGTCACTAGGAACATCACTGCTGTTAAGCTAAGTCGTGTTTCGAGTTTCCTCTTGTCTTAAGTAACCAGAAAAAATGCAAAACTTTGTTATAATTATAAAAACACGTTAACTATGACCATTGAACTAATGTCGGATAAAAATAATTAAATAAATAAATAAATAAATTATATATATATATATATATATATATATATATATATATATATATATATATATATATATATATATATATATATATATATATATATATATATATATATATATATAATAGGATGGGGTCCACCTCTGGTACAAATTGTGGGACCCATAGCCTCGGAGAAGTGGACAAAAAGGCTTTAAGGAAGAATATTTGGGTTTCTTCCTGAAGCCATTTGAAGATTCCACTTCTCCTACCACCCCATCTTTTAATTTTTTTACCAATAGGTATGTTTTATTACATAATATGGTACAAAAGATTTGAGAGATACATTGTTGATATAAATATGGCATATACAGTACACGAGGTGAGAGATACATGTCTAGTACATATTGTTACATGTTTGTCTCTGATTATAATGCGAAAATCTCATCCAGCTCTTCCGAGCTGGTGCGCGTGCCAGAATACAGCAGGCATTACCCTCTGAACAGCAGCACTGAGTCGCTGGAACAGAAAACTAGCTGCCCTGGGATCCCTAGTTACCCTGTTGAGTCTTTTGCCCAGCTCCTTGAGGAACTTAGATGCACTCTTTTCCCATGAGCCAAGGGTCTCTGAGCCTATGGGAACAAACATATAATGATGGGCAAGTTCTCCATATTTTCTCGACTTCTGGGACTCCCTGAAGGTGGCAGCTGCCCCTCCTTCCTCCCTGGTGTATTGGAGATAGGTATCAGCCAAGGTAGATGCACATGTGTAGTCCCACACCACCTGCTTGCCGTCTGTCCAGGCTTGAAGGGTGATACCATCTGGACGCTTTTGGCTGCCATCAGATCTGCATAGTTGGGGTGGCTCCCTTACTGCTGGGCATCCAGCTGTTGTGAGGCTCCTCTTGATAATGTTATTAACCTCTTCATGTCTTGCAATCTTTCCCTCGGATTTACGACACACAAGACCATGGTAACTGAATCGGTCTGCTGCTTCACTACCACAAATACACCTGCATTCGGCGAGAATAGGGGCGGCAAGTCGAAGGGCAACACCAATGCAGATGGTCTGCGGGTCAAGGCGTGTGCCAAGGCTGGAGTTGGGAACAGCTAAAGAAGTCCCTGCATGAGGCTCTCACTGCAAGGAGGCGGGCTCTATCCTTCCCTGACACACTCTGAAGCATTGCTGAGGCTATATTCTCTACTATTGGGCCATCACAGTGCGACTGTTTGTAGTTGTTTGGGGAGCAGGCCTGGTTTCAGAGCCCGTTAGATTATCCCAGATCCTGGATCCGTCAATGAACTTTTGGTCATGGATTCCAATCGTGTCCCTAAGATGTTCAGGGAGAATTGCTGCTACAAGCTTTCTGGATGCAATAAATGAAGACAGGAAAGCAGGTAGAGCAATCTGAGATGACTTGCGGACACCAATGCCTCCTAGCCTGACTGGGAGTGTAGCTTGGTCCCACTGCCTATCTTCTAGAGTAAGGTTAAGTACTTTAGTAAAGATTTGCAGTATAGGGTTATCATATGAAGGAGCACATCTTAGGAAATATGTCAACCTGGACAGACTCAAGCATTTTGTGAGAAGGTACAAGGCATCATGGGTGTCAAGATTACCTATTCGTTGTTCCATTCTCCTCAATTCTTCCAGTTTCTTCCTGAGAATTGTGTCAATGGCATCGCTTCCCAGAGGTGCTCCAAGCAAGACACTATTAGTAGGGGCAATGACTGTTGCTCCTGGTAGTTTTGATATCACTGCATCTATCACTTGTTGATTGACTGAGATGATTTCACATTTGGATGGATTTAGGATGAGACCCATTTCCTGTCCCCGCATCATCACCTGTGTAAGATCATCTAGAAATGACTCCTTTGTACCTGCTAGTGTGCCATCATCCAGGAACCAGATGTTTAGCTCACTGGTCAGTCCGACTGTGATTTCCTAACTGCTATACAGAAGAGAAATGGTGCGAGAGGGTCCCCTTGCTGGACACCCTCTGATGATGTGATTTCATGCTCTCCAAACAGGAGCATTGATTCCTTGCTATATCCAGCTGAAACAAAAGGGAAGAGACCTGGGAAATGTTTTTTGTACAGCTGCTAATACTACGTCTCTTTTCAGGAGATTAAATGCATTCTTGAAGTCTAATTTAACCACTGCATTGTTCTCAGGCAGGTTGTCGATATACGCCCTTGTTGCATGAACCGCTGCTTCACTTCCTTGAGAGACCCCAAAGCCAAGCTGGTTTGGTTGAAGCATGATGGCCGCCTCTGCGTGAATACTTCTGACAGCAGCTTTAGAAACGAGGCGGCGAAACGTGTTGCCTACTGCGATTGGCCTAATTCCTCCATCCTTCTCTTTAAGGGCACAAAGTGATACACCAAAAAAGAAAGGTTTAATTTCTTCAGGAATCAGACTAGCCAAGGAATTGTTGACGAACCTTGTGATCTCTGAAAGCAGTGTCTCTGCAATCTCCCCGATAACTGGATTAACCATTTCCTTTAAATGCTGTGGCCTTATTCAAGTGTAGCCCCCAGCAGAGCCGGACGGGAATGACATTATTGCTTTGTAAATGTCCGAGTCTTGCACAATCAGTGGTTCCACAGTGGGGACAGAGGTGTTCAAACTGTTGGTACCCCTGGTTTCCCTGGCAGGGTGCTTTCCTCTAAGTGCTTCAGCAGTGTCAGCATCCCTGGGGGCAACTGTATCTTCACTGGTGATAATTCTGATTGCTCCCACTGTGTTGCCCTATTCAATTTTCTTGCTCACTTGGATTTTTTCGCTGTCAGTGGAGTGAGTGGGGGTTCTGCCTCTCCCATTTTTGTATTGATGGGGAAGGTGAATGAGGTTATCAGCTCTAGGAAAGTCTCTTAAGGATTTAATGATGATTGAGGCTAGTCTCTTTCCCCTTTTTTCCGGCACAGCTAAGCAGACATTGCCAAAAAGTAGCAAGTTGTGCCATTCCTTGATGGTTGGTGGAGCATTTAGGATAGCAGAACCACCGTTTACTTTTATTAAGAGGTCCGTAAGTTTCCCAGCTGTGTGTGGACGGGCTGCTTTGGGAATATGTATGAGTGTCCTGGTACCTGTTGCAGGGCAGCTAACATGTTTGCGGAGGAAACCATTAGAGTTGAGACAACGAAACTGTAAACACGACCGACACTTGCCTCTCCTAGTATTGCCAGCCGTGCCATTTCCCTGGCTGCTCGCTTCCTCGTGACTGGCATTCATCTGGCTAAGTAGACTGTAGTGGAGTAGGACATGCTGGGTGGGCAAGGTGCGTGGAAGGTAGTGAACTTGACTGTAGTGGCCTGGTAGGGCTTGAGGGGTGTCCCTGGGATTTGGGTGAGGGAGGCGCAGGTTGTTGGGTGGGGGTAGCCAGGGGAGAGGAGTGAGGGGAGTACACTACACATGGACTTGCACTCTATATATTGTTCACACTGTCTTACAATACACACAACACACAATACACACATTATTTGTTTCCCATGTACGTCATGAAAGATGTGGGTATGTGCACTGCTGAACACCAGGGTCTTCCCTCAGCACCTACACACAGCGCCTCTTCCATCTCCCCTGTGGCGTGGGGGAGGCGGCACTGGTCACTCCCTCGTTAACATTAACCACACATTGTTTTTCCATAACATCTGCCTCTAATTATTCCATGCATCAACACGTAATCATTTCTAGGTTAACTGGAAGCATGGCGCATGGTGCTGGAAGTAGATGTTTTTATGAGAGATTTCCGAGGTTTGTATATACGATAATATTGGCCGGCACTCCCACACAGTGTAGGCCTTATTCTCCCCCACCCACACTGGCACTCCCACACAGTGTAGGCCTTATTCTCCCCCACCCACACTGGCACTCCCACACAGTGTAGGCGTTATTCTCCCCACCCACACTGGCACTCCCACACAGTGTAGGCCTTATTCTCCCCACCCACACTGGCACTCCCACACAGTGTAGGCCTTATTCTCCCCCACCCACACTGGCACTCCCACACAGTGTAGGCCTTATTCTCCCCCACCCACACTGGCACTCCCACACAGTGTAGGCCTTATTCTCCCCCACCCACACTGGCCATCTTGCACACTACCACCACTCACCAACCTTCACAAACCGTGGCCCGATCGCTAAAGCTCTCACTTCACACGGCGAGGTTCTGCGTTCGATTCCCAGCTCGGGTAGAAACATTGGGTGTGTTTCTTTACACTGGTTGTCTATGTTCACCCATCAGTAAAATGGGTACCTGCGAGTTAGTCGACTGGTGTGGGTCGCATCCTGGGACAAGGACCTAATTTGCCCGAAATACTCTGCATAACAAGGGACTTTCTATATAGTAGTGTCATTGATGTCAGCTAGGCCTGTATACCTTGTACATGTACTTGTAGTAAATAAAGATATTATTATTATTATTATTATCATTTCCACTATTTGCGTTGAAACGATGCACTGTAATGTTTTCTCACTGCACTGGAATCTTCCTAAAGTATTCACACTGAGTCCTGTTCAGTCTTAGATCTGGTCAGCCTCGTTAATCAGTACTTATCCTTGAAAATCCCGCACTAGCCGCCACACGTCTTGCCATGCCAGCGCAAGGCATATATATATATATATGTATATATATATATATATATATATATATATATATATATATATATATATATATATATATATATATATATATATATATATAAATTAATGAAATCACAAAGCAATCTGGTTTATAGGTTGATGATTCAAGACAGAGTATTATTAACCTACTAATTTAGCGTTCATCTAATTTAAATGAAGAACAACGTCTTTCTTTCTCTGGTTAATAACAGCGGGGAGTTAATAGCAGAGGTCCAGGATTAATAAAAGAAAACAAACAAGAGTGGCTTGTTTTCCTTGCGTACATGAGGATGCGATCCACAACACCTAACACCCAAGTACATACGTCTACTTGAATATAGGCAACACGTCTAAGGTGTATACTGAATACGTCTCACTGCGCACTGTTGGCTAACATGTTCTGGAGAAAGAGGAAACACGTAGATTAAACTCCACCAAGAAAACACATCTCTCGGGAGAGAGGGAGAACTCAGATTCTAAACAACGGCGCTTATAAACAAGGAACACAAACAAGCGCATGGCAGCGTGCTAATTATCGTCTCGCAAACGACTCACTTTTAACAAGAATGTTAATTAACATATGGGATTTCTGGCAGCAGGTATGTTTACTGGGTGGGAATAAACAGTTTATTCTGTTGAGAGCCGCGCTAGTCTGGGCGGCAGCAGATTTTGGTGTTGCTGGTGCGTGAAGCAGGAGTGGTGCTGTTGTTGTGAGAGGCAGCAGGAGTGGTGCTGTTGTTGTGAGAGGCAGCAGGAGTGGTGCTGTTGTTGTGAGAGGCAGCAGGAGTGGTGCTGTTGTTGTGAGAGGCAGCAGGAGTGGTGCTGTTGTTGTGAGAGGCAGCAGGAGTGGTACTGTTGTTGTGAGAGGCAGCAGGAGTGGTGTGGTTGGTGTGAGAGGCAGCAGGAGTGGTGCTGTTGTTGTGAGAGGCAGCAGGAGTGGTGTGGATGGTGCGAGAGGCAGCAGGAGTGGTGCTGTTGTTGTGAGAGGCAGCAGGAGTGGTGCTGTTGTTGTGAGAGGCAGCAGGAGTGGTGCTGTTGTTGTGAGAGGCAGCAGGAGTGGTGCTGTTGTTGTGAGAGGCAGCAGGAGTGGTGCTGTTGTTGTGAGAGGCAGCAGGAGTGGTGTGGTTGGTGTGAGAGGCAGCAGGAGTGGTGCTGTTGTTGTGAGAGGCAGCAGGAGTGGTACTGTTGTTGTGAGAGGCAGCAGGAGTGGTGTAGTTGGTGTGAGAGGCAGCAGGGTGGTGCTGTTGTTGTGAGAGGCAGAGGTGGTGTGGATGGTGCGAGAGGCAGCAGGAGTGGTGTGGTTGGTGTGAGAGGCAGCAGGAGTGGTGTGGTTGGTGTGAGAGGCAGCAGGAGTGGTGCTGTTGTTGTGAGAGGCAGCAGGAGTGGTGTGGGTGGTGCGAGAGGCAGCAGGAGTAGTGTGGTTGGTGTGAGAGGCAGCCGGAGTGGTGCTGTTGTTGTGAAAGGCAGCAGGGTTGGTGCTTGTTACAAAATGCGATATGCATAATGTATTGACATCTCCAGACACCCTGACCCCCCTCAATCATCCAGCAGTTTGTCAGAGAATATTCTGGTCCAGTTATCCTTTAAAATTAAGTGAAATTTTAATGTTGCATTGTGATCACAACTGGTAGAACAAAAACAAACGAAATAAAATTTGAGATCTTTATTAACAAAGTTGTCTAGGTGGACATTCAAATTAAAAGAATTGGAATAATTTAGGATATAAGCTCCTACAATTCTCTTGTAATGCAGTGTTAAATTGTACATACAGTAGTAAAGTGCTGAGGGCACATTTCGTAACAGTGCGATTCACAAGTATTGTCTAGTACACTGATAGCAAGTATAAGAATAATACTAGTATATACAAGTGTGTGTAAGAATGGATGTGCTCAAAGTGTTCGTTATGTCTCAGTAAGACTCGACTCGACTTAAACTTAAAGAGTGACTGACAAAAAGTCCACAAATAATATAACTTTTCGACCATTAAGGCAAACAGCTTGCTTGAAGCAGAGCGTCAGGCTAGGAACAAAGAGCTAAAATAACGACCCTCGCTGGGGACCATTAGCTGATCCTCCATAAAAGGCATAAAACTCCCTTAATACTGAATCTAAGTTCAGCATAACCAAATCCCGACTACGATGGTGTGTAGATGTCACACAAAGTAAGTCAGAAGCTTTAGCTTGGGACCAGAGTTGAACACGGTGTCTTGTCCTGGAAACCTCACATTACCTCTCTGAAGGCGACTTGTCATAGCCGGCTGAACCTCCTTAAAACCCTCGCACATCTTTCATGGGGGGCTGATCTTAGAACTCTCCTTCGTCTACATTCGGCCCTAATTCTATCGAAACTCGATTATGGTGACCAGATATATTCGGCAGCCTCTCCTGCCACTCTTTCCAGCCTTAATCCATCACCAGGGATTACGCTTATGCCTTGGTGCTTTTCGTTCTTCCCCGGTTGAGAGCCTCTATGTAGAAGCGAACATTCCATCCTTGTCCGATCGTCGCGATGCACATTGCATTCGCTATTATGTTCGCTCTCATGACCTCCGCAATCCTTCCATGTATAGGATTGTCACAGATGTTAGTAGACGCTCGTTATTTGTTCGTCGCCCCTGTTTACTTCATCCCTTTTCTCTTCGTCTGCATTCACTCTTGTCTTCCCTTCAGCTTCCGCCTTTATATGTTCATGTGGCTTCACCCTTTCCTCTACCCCCTTGGGAAGTTCCTGCTGTCCGTGTCTGTTCTATTCCTCTACCTTGCGCGAAAGCCCAACTGCCTACGGCGGCTTCTCGCTCTTTCTTTCTAGACCATTTCCGTTCTCATTCCCATGCCATCGCACTATACACCGATGGTTCAAAGTCATCTGACGGCGTCGGATTCGCAGCAGTGTTTCCGGACAGCGTCGTACGAGGGCATCTATTACCCTCGGCTAGCATATTTACGGCTGAATTGTATGCCATTCTTGTGGCACTTATCCGTATTGCATCTATGCCTGTATCACCATTTGTGGTCGTTTCAGACTCCCTTAGTGCTTTACAGGCTATCCGTAAAATTGATACACCTCACCCCTAGTTCTTCGTATCCACCTTTGGTTACACCGTATCTTTAGCAAGCATAAAGATATTGTCTTTTGTTGGGTCCCTGGTCATGTTGACGTACAGGGCAATGAACAGGCAGACACTGCTGCGCGGTCAGCAGTACATGACCTTCCAGTTTCATATAGAGGTGTTCCTTTCACGGACTATTTTGCGGTCATTGCTACCCACCTTCGCACCCGTTGGCAACAACGCTGGTCTGACCTGCTGAATAACAAACTTCATTCTATTAAACCGGTTATAGGTTTCTGGCCTTCTTCTTGTCACCAATGTCAGGTTGGGAGACTACACTCTCCCGTCTTCGCATCGGCCACACTCGTCTTACTCACGGGTATCTCATGGAGAGGCTCCTGCCCCTCTCTGTGAGCATTGTCAGTTTCCAGTGTCTGTTCGACATATCCTGTTGGACTGCCCATTCTATCAACGAGCACGCAGAATTTACCTCCAACGACGTCTTCGCTCTGCGGCCCTTTCTTTACCTTCCCTTCTTGCAGATGGACCCTCCTTTAATCCTGACTCTCTCATTGACTTTTTCACAGAAACTGACTTACTACACAAACTCTGAAGATTATACCTCTAGCACCTCCCTCAGTCCCTTCTACCTCGATCTCTTGCTACCCTCCACCCCTGCACTATCCACCGTCATCTTGCACTCCATACCCTACTAATCGTCCATCTCCCTCTTACAACCGACTCTCCCTGCATCCTACAATAACCTGCAGCGCTGTATAACCCCTGTGGTTTAGCGCTTCTATTTGATTATAATAATAATAATAATGAACACGGTGTCTCCACGACAAATAACGTGGGGGAGCCTGGGAGGGAGAGTAGGTGTGGTGTATGGGGAAGTGATATATCCAATGTATGATTGGGATAGGGTGTGGCAGGGTTTTGATAAGTTAAAGTTGCCGTCCCAGGTACGAGTGACTGTGTATAGGTTCTTGCATGGGGTGTTAGCCTCCAAAGCGATGTTATATACTATGGGGTTAGTAAGGGATGGGGGATGTGATAGATGCAGTGAATTTGGCACAGCTTATCACGCAGTTTACTTCTGTGAGGATTTATTTAGGGTACGGGTTTGGTTTGGGAGGGTCATACATGCAGTGGGAGGTGGGGGTTTGTCAACATTGCGGGTGTTGAGGAAGTGATGCAAGAAGAGCAGTGATGTATTTAGTGGCGGATTACTTGGGAGGGATTGGGAAAAAATGTTTCCGGAGCCTTACCGGAAGCCGACGGTAGGAGATTTGCTAGTGTATGGGTACACAGTCTAAAGGAGTTGGAAGCCTAGGGAGGCCAGGGAAAGGGAAGGGGGTGTCATGAATGGGAGGGGATCCGTGTAAATGTGTATTGGTAGGAGTAAAGGGAGTGTATGGTAGTGCAGGTAAGAGGGCATGAGAAAAGGGAAGGGGTGCCCAGGTAACGTTTTGGGAAACGTACTGAGGTACTGAGGTCGGGTGAGGTAGGGAGAGCAGTCGCAGCCCAACCTTGGTGGAGGTAGGGTGTGCTTTCTGGGTCTCCTGGTGGCAGTATCATACAACAGTGTTGCCCGCAACATGACTGTCAGTTACAGGCGACGTGTAAACACCGTTTGCATTGAGCTTTTGCAGGGAGCTGTATACCCTAGTACGGCTGATGTGCTGCTGCCCTTGATAATTAGGGACACTTATGGGATCCCGATTGCTGATCTGTATGGGGTTTCCCTTAATGGTGCCGTGAGGATCTTTGTCAAGTTTTCCAGCACTGGTGCTTATGAGGCAATTGTGGATACATATCAGGAACGGAGGATTGTGGTTCAAACTGGCTTGGAGGTACGTCTACGAGATGTATCCATGCATTATTCTTGGATACGGGTTAGGAATACTCCGTTTGAGGCTGATGAAGTGGATGTGCGGAAGATTTTTGGACAGTTTGGAGTTATTCACGCTGCTACTGTGGGGCATTGGGCCCAGGGTGTGTATGCAGGACTGCCGGAGGGCTCTTTTGTCCTTAAAATGACTCTGCGATGGCAGATTCCATCGTATGTCTTCATGGAAGAATTTAAAACCCAGGTGTACGTTACGTATCCTGGGCAGATACGCACCTGTCGGCTCTGTGGGTCCCCAAGACATATGGCAGTGATGTGTGAGAAACGACGGGACCTGCTGCGTCGAGCATCGGATGATCGGACAGCTGCTGCTGATCAGGCGGCGCAGGAGGGCGTGGTACAGCAAGTGGAGCCAGATGTGTCAGAAGCTGCAGGAGTTGAGACGAGCACTGGGAAATGGAGTGACGAAGTACCTGAGGAAGTGCTCGTGCAGACTTTATCTATGGATATGAAGGCCCCGACTCAGGAGTCGGCGCTGAATAATTCTGAAGGGGATGTTGTTGGCGAGAAGGTGGGATTGGTGGATCCTACTTTCGAGGACCTTCACAGGATGCTTGATAGTCCAACGATGGTTGGCATGTTGCCTGTGGAGGTGGTGCCTGAGGCGGATGAGTTACGATTTGGATGTGTTGATGGTGTTGAGGTCAATGAGCTTTCCAAGGTTTTGCATGTTGTAATGGAGGTCGAGGTG
>WNWK01053327.1:0-11905 GCA_009830355.1 Cherax destructor
GGCCAACAGGCCTGCTGCAGTGTTCCTCCTTTCTTATGTTCTTATGTACCCAAGAAATAAGCTTTGAAGATTCTATTAACTCAAGTGCGAGTCCCACTCAAATCCAACCCTCTCACTCATGAATTTATCCAACCTAAATTTGAAACTACCCAAGGTCATAGCTTCAATGACCCTACTAGGCAGACTGTTCCACTCATCAACTACCCTATTTCCAAACCAATATTTTCCTATATCCTTTCTAAATCTAAACTTATCCAATTTGAATCCATTATTGCGGGATCTCTCCTGGAGAGATATCCTCAAGACCTTATTTAAGAACAAAGAACATAACATAAGAATGGAGGAACACTGCAGAAGGCCTACTGGCCCATACAAGGCAGGTCCTTATCAAAACCACCACTACCTAAGAATTTACTCCTGTACTCACGACACTAATCAAAACCCAGCCCTCCCACTCATATATTTGTCCAATCTTTTTAAAGCCACCCAAGGTCCTAGCCTCTATCACCCTACTCGGAAGATTGTTCCACGCATCTACAACTCTGTTCGAAAACCAGTACTTGCCTATGTCCTTTCTAAATCTAAATTTATCCAATTTAAATCCGTTATTTCTGGTTCTTACTTGGTTCGATATCCTCAGTATTTTATTAATATCTCCTTTGTTTATGCCCATCATCCACTTGTACACCTCGATGATATCTCCCCTCATTCTACGTGTATACCTCCCATTTTCCACTTGTATACCTCGATCATGTCTCCCCTCATTCTACGTCTTACAAGTGAATGTAATTTAAGGGTCTTCAATCTTTCTTCGTAAGGAAGATTTCTAATGCTATGTATTAATTTAGTCATTCTACGCTGAATGTTTTCTAACGAATTTATGTCCATTCTGTAATATATGAGTGGGAGGGGCTGGGTTTGATTTGTGTCGTGAGTACGGGAATAAATTTTTAGGTAGTGGTGGTTTTGATAAGGACCTGCCTTGTATGGGCCAGTAGGCCTTCTGCAGTGTTCCTCCATTCTTATGTTCTTATGTTCTTATGTCTCTCCAGAGAGTGGAGATTCAATGCTCTAAGTCTATCTTCATACGGGAGATTTCTTATACTGTAAATCATTTTAGTCATTCTTCTTTGTATGTTCTCCAATGAATCTATATCCATCCTGTAGTAAGGAGACCAAAACTGAGCTGCATAATCCAAATGAGGTCTCACTAGTGATGTATAGAGTTGTAAAATAACTTTTGGACTTCTGTTGCTTATACTTCTTGAAATAAATCCTAGTAATCTGTTAGCCTTATTGCGCACACTTAGGCACTGTTGTCTTGGCTTTAGATTTCTGCTTACCATGACTCCCAAGTCTTTTTCACATTCTGTATGATCAAGCTCAACTTCACCTAGTTTATAAATTCGAGGGATATTTTCATTACCAACGACTAGCACCTTATAGATGAATGGTTCAGAGAACCGACAAGTTATAAATTAGACACATATGCAACATTTGGGTATCTTTATTGAGGAAACGTTTCGCCACACAGTGGCTTCATCAGTCCAATACAAAGAGAAAGGTGTAAGGAGAGTTGGAGTTTTGAGGTAATCAGTCCTCGGCCTGGAGTCGATGTGTTCAGTCCATCAATCTTGAGAAATGACAGTATATATCCGTAGAGGTGGCTTATATACTGTAGTTAGTGAGGTGAAGCAGCAGGAGGCGGTCATAGTGGTACCATCCACTAGTCTAAGTAGATCTTCGCCCAAAAGGGTTTGGGACAAGTGTTGAAGAATTCGTTTGTATTAAGATCCCAAGATGTTGCTGTGTCAGACAGGGTATAGATGAATGGTTCAGAGAACCGACAAGTTATAAATTAGACACATATGCAACATTTGGGTATCTTTATTGAGGAAACGTTTCGCCACACAGTGGCTTCATCAGTCCAATACAAAGTAGAAAGGTGTAAGGAGAGTTGGAGTTTTGAGGTAATCAGTCCTCGGCCTGGAGTCGATGTGTTCAGTCCATCAATCTTAGAAATGACAGTATATATCCGTAGAGGTGGCTTATATACTGTAGTTAGGTGAGGTGAAGCAGCAGGAGGCGGGGTCATAGTGGTACCATCCACTAGTCTAGTAGATCTTCGTCCAAAGGTTGGACAAGTGAAGACTTGTTTGTAAAGATCCCAAGATGTTGCTGTGTCAGACAGGGTATAGATGAATGGTTCAGAGAACCGACAAGTTATAAATTAGACACATATGCAACATTTGGGTATCTTTATTGAGGAAACGTTGCCAGACAGTGGCTTCATCAGTCCATCAAAGTAGAAGGTAAGAGAGTTGAGTTTAGGTAATCAAATCCTCGGCCTGGAGTCGATGTGTCAGTCCATCAATCTTGTAGAAATGACAGATATATCCGTAGAGGTGGCTTATATACTGTAGTTAGGTGAGTGAAGCAGCAGGAGGTGGGTCATAGTGGTACCATCCACTAGTCTAAGTAGACTTCGTCCAAAGGTGAAGTTGAGAATTCGTTTATTAAGTCCCAAGATGTGTGGCGACAGGGTATAATAGGTCAAGAACGATATAGACATGCAACATTGGGTCTATTAAAATTAAGTGCTTCTATCAATCAGTGTAAGGATTTATCGTCTGGCCGGGGGCACCTCATTGAAGACATAACTGATCTTCGAGGACAAGTGCTGAAGAATTCGTTGTATTAAGATCAAGATTGACAAGTGTTGAAGAATTCGTTTGTATTAAGATCCCAAGATGTTGCTGTAGACAGGGTATAGATGAATGGTTCAGAGAACGACAGTTATAAATTAGACACATATGCAACATTTGGGTATCTTTATTGAGGAACGTTTCGCCACACAGTGCTTCATCAGTCCAATACAAAGTAGAAAGGTGTAAGGAGAGTTGAGTTTTGAGAATCAGTCTCTCGGCTGGAGTCGATGTGTTCAGTCCATCATCTGTAGAAATGACAGTATATATCCGTAGAGGTGGCTTATATACTGTAAGTTGAGGAAGCAGAGGAGGCGGGGTCATAGGGTCATCCACTTGCAGACTCTCGTCCAAAGGTTGGACAAGTGTTGAAGAATTCGTTTGTATTAAGATCCCAAGATGTTGCTGTGCAGACAGGTATAGATGAATGGTTCAGAGAACTGACAAGTTATAAATTAGACACATATGCAACATTTGGGTATCTTTATTGAGGAAATGTTTCGCCACACAGTGGCTCATCAGTCCAATGTAGCAAGGTGATGATGAGTTGAGTGAGTACGCCTCGGCCTGGAGTCGATCAGTCCATCATCTTAGAAATGACAGAATCCGTAGAGGTGGCTTATATACAGTTAGGTGAGGTGAGGCAGGAGGCGGGGTCATGGGGCATCCACTAGTCATAGATCTCGTCCAAAGGTTGGACAGTGTGAAGAATTCGTTTGTGATAGATCCCAAGAGTTGCGTGTCAGACAGGGTATAGATATGGTTCAGAGAACCGACAAGTTATAAATCAGACACATATGCAACATTTGGGTATCTTATTGAGAAGTTTGCACACAGTGGTTTCATCAGTCCAATACAAAGTAGAAAGTGTGTGAGAGTTGGAGTTTTGAGGTAATCAGTCTGGCCGGAGTCGATGTGTCAGTCCATCAATCTTGTAGAAATGACAGTATATCGTAGAGGTGGCTTATATACTGTATAGAGGTGAGAAGGAGGCGGGTCAGTGGCCATCCACTAGCCTCAAGTAGATCTGTCCAAGGTTGGACAAGTGTTGAAGAATCTGTTTGTATTAAGATCCCAAGATGTGCTGGTCAGACAGGGATAGATGAATGGTTCAGAGAACTGACAAGTTTAAATTGACACATATGCAAACATTTGGGTATCTTTATTGAGGAAACGTTTCGCATATGTGTCTAATTTATAACTTGTCGGTTCTCTGAACCATTCATCTATACCCTGTCTGACACAGCAACATCTTGGGATCTTAATACAAACGAATTTTCAACACTTGTCCAACCTTTGGACGAAGATCTACTTAGACTAGTGGATGGTACCACTATGACCCCGCCTCCTGCTGCTTCACCTCACCTAACTACAGTATATAAGCCACCTCTACGGATATATACTGTCATTTCTCAAGATTGATGGATGAACACATCGACTCCAGGCCGAGGACTGATTACCTCAAAACTCCAACTCTCTACACCTTTCTACTTTGTATTGGACTGATGAAGCCACTGTGGCGAAACGTTTCTCAATAAAGATACCCAAATGTTGCATATGTGTCTAATTTATAACTTGTCGGTTCTCTGAACCATTCATCTATACCCTGTCTGACACAGCAACATCTTGGGATCTTAATACAAACGAATTCTTCAACACTTGTCCAACCTTTGGACGAAGATCTACTTAGACTAGTGGATGGTACCACTATGACCCCGCCTCCTGCTCGCTTCACTCACCTAACTACAGTATATAAGCCACCTCTACGGTATATACTGTCATTTCTACAAGATTGATGGACTGAACACATCGACTCAGGCCGAGGGACTGATTACCTCAAACTCCAACTCTCCTTACACCTTTCTACTTTGTATTGACTGATGAAGCCACTGTGTGGCGAAACGTTTCTCAATAAAGATACCCAAATGTTGCATATGTGTCTAATTTATAACTTGTCGGTTCTCTGAACCATTCATCTATACCCTGTCTGACACAGCAACATCTTGGGATCTTAATACAAACGAATTCTTCAACACTTGTCCAACCTTGACGAAGATCTACTTAGACTAGTGGATGGTACCACTATGACCCCGCCTCCTGCTGCTTCACCTCACTAACTACAGTATATAAGCTTTACCTCTACGGATATATACTGTCATTTCTACAAGATTGATGGACTGAACACATCGACTCCAGGCCGAGGGACTGATTACCTCAAAACTCCAACTTCCTTACACCTTTCTACTTTGTATTGGACTGATGAAGCCACTGTGTGGCGAAACGTTTCCTCAATAAAGATACCCAAATGTTGCATATGTGTCTAATTTATAACTTGTCGGTTCTCTGAACCATTCATCTATACCCTGTCTGACACAGCAACATCTTGGGATCTTAATACAAACGAATTCTTCAACACTTGTCCAACCTTGACGAAGATCTACTTAGACTAGTGGATGGTACCACTATGACCCTGCCTCCTGCTGCTTCACTCACCTAACTACAGTATATAAGCCACCTCTACGGATATATACTGTCATTTCTACAAGATTGATGGACTGAACACATCGACTCCAGGCCGAGGGACTGATTACCTCAAAACTCCAACTCTCCTTACACCTTTCTACTTTGTATTGACTGATGAAGCCACTGTGTGCGAAACGTTTCCTCAATAAAGATACCCAAATGTTGCAATGTGTCTAATTTATAACTTGTCGGTTCTCTGAACCATTCATCTATACCCGTCTGACACAGCAACATCTTGGGATCTTAATACAAACGAATTCTTCAACACTTGTCCAACCTTTGAGAAGATCTACTTAGACTAGTGGATGGTACCACTATGACCCACGCCTCCTGCTCTATCACCTCACCTAACTACAGTATATAAGCCACTCTACGGATATATACTGTCATTTCTACAAGATTGATGGACTGAACACATCGACTCCAGGCCGAGGACGATTACCTCAAAACTCCAACTCTCCTTACACCTTTCTACTTTGTATTGACTGATGAAGCCACTGTGTGGCGAAACGTTTCTCAATAAAGATACCCAAATGTTGCATATGTGTCTAATTTATAACTTGTCGGTCTCTGAACCATTCATCTTACCCTGTCTGACACAGCAACATCTTGGGATCTTAATACAAACGAATTCTTCAACACTTGTCCAACCTTTGGACGAAGATCTACTTAGACTAGTGGATGTACCATCATGACCCCGCCTCCTGCTGCTTCACTCACCTAACTACAGTATATAGCCACTCTACGATATATACTGTCATTTCTACAAGATTGATGGACTGAACACATCGACTCCAGGCGAGGACTGATTACCAAACTCAACTCTACACCTTCTACTTTGTATTCGATGAGCCACTGTGTCGAAAGCTCATAAAGATACCCAAATGTTGCATATGTGTCTAATTTATAACTTGTCGGTTCTCTGAACCATTCATCTATACCCTGTCTGACACAGCAACATCTTGGGATCTTAATACAAACGAATTCTTCAACACTGTCCAACCTTGACGAAGATTACTTAGACTAGTGGATGGTACCACTATGACCCCTGCCTCCTGCTGCTCACTCACTAACTACAGTAATAGAGCCACCCTACGGAAAATACTGTCATTTCTACAAGATTGATGGACTGAACACATCGACTCCAGCCGAGGGACTGATTACCTCAAACTCCAACTCTCCTTACACCTTTCTACTTTGTATTGACTGATGAAGCTACTCGTGTGGCGAAACGTTTTCAATAAAGATACCCAAATGTTGCATATGTGCTAATTTATAACTTGTCGGTTCTCTGAACCATTCATCTATACCCTGTCTGACACAGCAACATCTTGGATCTTAATACAAACGAATTCTTCAACACTTGTCCAACCTTTGGACGAAGATCTACTTAGACTAGTGGATGGTACCACTATGACCCCGCCTCCTGCTGCTTCACCTCACCTAACTACAGTATATAAGCCACCTCTACGGATATATACTGTCATTTCTACAAGATTGATGGACTGAACACATCGACTCCAGGCCGAGGGACTGATTACCTCAAAACTCCAACTCTCCTTACACCTTTCTACTTTGTATTGGACTGATGAAGCCACTGTGTGGCGAAACGTTTCCTCAATAAAGATACCCAAATGTTGCATATGTGTCTAATTTATGACTAGCACCTTACACTTGTCCACATTGAACTTCATCTGCCACTTTTCAGACCAAGACATTAATTTATCCAAATCCTCCTGGAGTTCATTGGTATCCTCCTCAGAATGAATTATACGGCCTATTTTTGTATCATCAGCAAATTTACTCATGTCACTTGCAATTCCTTCATCAAGGTCATTTATGTAAATTATGAACAACAATGGGCCCAAAACTGATCCTTGTGGAACGCCACTGGTGACAAATCCCCATTCAGATTTGACCCCATTAATGGAAACTCTCTGCTTTCTATTGGTAAGCCATGCCTCTATCCATGCTAGAACTTTACCTCCTATACCATGAGCTGCCACCTTTCTTAAGAGTCTCTTGTGAGGTACTCTATCGAAGGCCTTACTGAAATCCAAGTAAACTATATCATATTCTTTATCACTGTCTACTGCCTCAAATGTTTTATTGAAAAACGTCAGTAAATTTGTCAGGCAGGAACGACCTCTCGTAAACCCATGCTGAGATTCATTAATCAAATTATGTTCTTCAAGGTGACTTCTGATAATATCAGCTATAATTGATTCTAATAATTTGCCTACTATAGACGTGAGGCTTATTGGACGGTAATTTGATGGACTGGACTTATCCCTGATTTGAATATAGGAACTACATTAGCTATCTTCCACATCTCTGGCACAACACCAGTTAGGATGGACGTGTTAAACACATTCGTTAATGGCTGACTAAGTTCCATCTTGCATTCTTTAAGTACCCTGGAAAACAACTCGTCGGGTCCTGGGGACTTATTTTGCTTCAGTTTATCTATCTGTTTGATAACCATATCCCTCGTGACAGTAATATTAGTTAATTTGAATTCTTCAGGAACTGAATAATAGTTAATTTCTGGAATCTCATTTACGTCTTCTTGTGTAAAGACTGACAAAAAATAGTCATTAAATAGAGAACACATTTCCAGTTCGTTATCCGTCAGCTGTCCATTCCCAATTTTCAGAGGTCCTACCGTTTCCCTCACCTTCGTCCTGTACACTTGAAAGACCCCTTTTGGATTAGTCTTTGATTCATTAGCAACCTTAATCTCATAGTCACGTTTAGCCTTTCTAATCCCTTTTTACTTCTCTTTTCAACTGAACATATTGGTCAATAAGGTTAACATCTCCTCTTTTGATGCGCCTATAAATTCCTCTTTTCTCCCCTAATAGATGTTTTAGCCTCCTGTTAATCCATTTGGGATCGTTATTATTTGACCTAAATTCTCTCTGGGGAATAAACATACGTTGTACATTATTAAGAAAAAAATCATAAACGCAGATCCCATCGTAATCGTTAGCTAGATTACCCCAGTCGAGATTAGACAGGTGTTCCCTAAGTCCAATATAATCGGCAGAACGAAAATCAGGAACTTTTACCGTATTATCCCTATTCTCGTACTCCCATGTAATATTAAAGGTAATGGATTTGTGATCACTAGCTCCAAGCTCTTCAGTGATCTCCAGATTATTTACAAGAGTTTCTTTATTTGACAAGACTAGGTCGAGCAAATTATTACCTCTGGTAGGCTCCGTCACACACTGCTTCAGAAAGCTAGTGACACTAGATGACAAGGACAGTAATAGGTATAGTGGAAAAACAGAGATGAGCAGGAAGGGTAAAGAGAAAGGAGGGTCTCTAAATATATATTACACCAATAGTCGTAGTGCTAGGAATAAGATGGACGAGTTGTGATTAGTTGCAAGTACGGGTAATATTGATGTTTTTGCAATAACTGAGACATGGTTTAATATGAAAAATCGGGACTTGCCTGCCGAATGTCACATTCAGGGTTTTAAATTGTTCCAAGTAGACAGAAGTATCGGGAAAGGGGGTGGGGTGGCACTCTATGTCCGTGATCATTTAAATTGTTGCATAAAAACGGGTATAAAGTCTGAATTAACACATACAGAGTCTGTCTGGATAGAATTTTCAGAGGGGTGTGAAAAATTGATTTTAGGCATGATTTACCGTCCTCCAAACTTAGATAGGGAACAAGGGAGACTACTTTGGGAGGAAATTGTTAAGGCCACAAGACACGATAACGTAGTAATTCTAGGGGACTTTAACTTTAGTCAGATTGATTGGAATTTCATGACAGGGAATTTAGAATCTAACGACTTTTTAGAAGTAGTTCAGGATTGCTTTTTGAAGCAGTTTGTAACAGAACCTACAAGGGGAAATAACCTACTTGACTTGGTTCTGGCAAGCAAGGAAACCCTTGTTAATAATTTAGAAATTACAGAGGAACTCGGCTCAAGCGACCACAAGTCAATTACCTTTAGCATTGAATGGATGTATGATAGTAGGGATAATTCAGTAATGGTCCCAGATTTTCGCTTAGCAGATTATAATGGACTTAGAGAACACTTATCAACTGTGGACTGGGGTGAAGAAGAGAGGTATCAATATGACAGTTTTCTTAACACTATACAGGCTGCCCAAAGAACATTTATCCCGTATAAAGAAATTAGATCAAGTAGAAATGACCCAAAATGGATGAATAATAGGCTCAAATATCTTTTAGGGCAGAATAAAGGAATTTATAGGCGCATAAAACGAGGTGAGGGTCATCTTATAAATCAGTATACTGACATTAAGAGGGACGTTAAAAAGGGAATAAGAAAAGCTAAACGGGACTATGAAATTAAAGTTGCTAGGGATTCAAAAACTAACCCAAAAAGTTTTTTCCAGGTTTATAGAACAAAAGTTAGGGATGGAAAAATAAACACATAAGCAGTATAATGTGATCCTTTATTGACAACGTTTCGCCCACGCAGTGGGCTTTATCGAGTCACAGACAGATCTACCTGGAAAATGAGCAACATGGAGATATATATAGGGTACAGTCAGGTGGAGAAAGCTGCATGTGAGTCTTAAAAGTAGTGTGATAGTTGAAAACATAGTGTGACTTAGGTGGGATAGCTATCCCACCTAGAACTCAAGAATGGTACACTGCAGGTCCTTTAAGTCACACTATATTTTCAACTATCACACTACTTTTAAGACTCACATGCAGCTTTCTCCACCTGACCCAGCATTCTCCACCTGACTGTACCCTATATATATCTCCATGTTGCTCATTTTCCAGGTAGATCTGTCTGTGACTCGATAAAGCCCACTGCGTGGGCGAAACGTTGTCAATAAAGGATCACATTATACTGCTTATGTGTTTATTTTTCCATTGTGTCGGTATTTTATACCATTTATTTCCAAAAGTTAGGGATAAGATAGGTCCCCTTAAAAATAACTTTGGGCATCTTACTGACAAGGAGAATGATATGTGCTCTATTTTTAATAATTATTTTCTCTCGGTTTTCACACAGGAAGACATTAATAATATCCCAATAATTAATTTTTACAGAGGCCCAGAAGAAGATAAATTATGTAATATCACAGTCACTAGCGAAATGATTATGAAACAGCTGGAACGACTGAAACAAAATAAATCGCCGGGTCCTGATGAGCTTTTTGCAAGGGTTCTTAAGGAATGCAAAATGGAACTCTGTGAACCAATATTTAACATTTTTAATTTATCTCTTCAAACAGGTGTAGTGTCTGATATGTGGAAGATGGCTAATGTAATTCCTATTTTTAAAGCAGGGGACAAGTCACTACCGTCAAACTACCGCCCAATAAGCCTGACCTCAATTGTAGGCAAATTACTAGAGTCAATTATAGCTGATATTATTAGAAGCCATCTAGATAACCATAATTTGATTAATGATACCCAGCATGGATTCACGAGGGGCCGTTCCTGCCTATCTAATTTATTAACCTTCTTCAGTAAAGCTTTTGAGGCTGTTGATCACGATAAAGAATTCGATATTGTTTATTTAGACTTTAGTAAGGCTTTTGATAGAGTACCGCACCAGAGACTGTTAAAGAAAGTGGCAGCTCATGGCATTGGGGGAAAAGTGCTGTCATGGATCGAGTCATGGCTCACCAATAGGAAGCAGAGAGTGTGCATAAATGGGGTTAAATCCGAATGGGGACTTGTAACAAGTGGTGTTCCACAGGGATCAGTCTTAGGCCCATTGTTATTTATAATATATATCAATGACCTTGATGAGGGAATTACTAGTGATATGAGCAAATTCGCCGACGACACGAAGATAGGTAGGATAATTGATTCAAACATAGATGTCATAGAACTTCAGGAAGATTTAGACAAACTTAATTCGTGGTCAGAAAAGTGGCAGATGCAGTTCAATGTAGATAAATGCAAGGTTCTGAAGCTCGGGAGTGTCCATAACCCAAGCACTTATAAGTTAAATAACGTAGAACTTAGCCATACAGATTGCGAGAAGGACTTGGGAATGATGGTAAGCAGCAACCTTAATCCAAGACAGCAATGCCTAAGCGTACGTAATAAGGCAAATAGATTACTGGGATTTATATCAAGAAGTGTTAGCAACAGAAGTCCAGAGGTTATATTACAGCTTTATACATAATTAGTAAGGCCTCACCTAGATTACGCAGCTCAGTTCTGGTCTCCATATTACAGAATGGACATAAATTCGTTAGAAAACATTCAGCGTAGAATGACTAAATTAATACATAGCATTAGAAATCTTCCTTACGAAGAAAGATTGAAGACCCTAAAATTACATTCACTTGTAAGACGTAGAATGAGGGGAGACATGATCGAGGTATACAAGTGGAAAATGGGTATTAACAAAGGGGATATAAATAAGGTCTTGAGGATATCTCTCCAAGAGAGAACCCGCAATAATGGATTCAAGTTAGATAAGTTTAGATTTAGATTTTGCCTAGTAGGGTTATTGAAGCTAGGACCTTGGGTAGTTTCAAATTTAGGTTGGATAAATTTCTTGGGTAGCATTGAAAATTGGGTTGAGCAAATATTCTGTTAGTGGGACGGATTGTGAAGGACCTGCCTAGTATGGGCCAACAGGCCTGCTGCAGTGTTCCTCCTTTCTTATGTTCTTATGTTCTTATGTAGAATGAGGGGAGACATGATCGAG
>WNWK01053328.1:0-11904 GCA_009830355.1 Cherax destructor
ATGTCCTACGAGGAGAGGTTAAAGGGAAATCGACTTGAGACACGGGGGACAGGAGAGATGGGGGGATGGGATAAAATATAAAATACTGAGAGGAATCGACAAGGTGGACAGAGACAGGATGTTCCAGAGGGGGGACACAGCAACAAGGGGTCACAGTTGGAAGTTGAAGACTCAGATGAATCACAGGGATGTTAGGAAGTATTTCTTCAGTCACAGAGTTGTCAGGAAGTGGAATAGTCTGGAAAGTGATGTAGTGGAGGCAGAACAGGTATGATAAAGCTCAGGGAGAGGAAGAGTGCCCTGTAGTGGCCAATGAAGAGGAGGGCCAGGAGATGTGATATGACCCTTCAACCACAACTAGGTGAGTACAACTATTCGAGTACACACATCCACACACGCACACAAAACCCATCAAGTGTTGAACCAATACTTACAACCGAGCAAGAAGTGAAGAAGCTGCTAAACGAGCTAGATACCTTAAAGGCGATGGGGCCAAATACCTCTCATGGGTCCTGAGAGGAACCAGTGGCGCAATGTGTACCACAACACATCTATCGAAACAAGGCGACTACCTGAAGTATGGAAGACAGCAAATGTAGTCCCAATTTTTAAAAAGGGAAATAGACACGAAGCTTTAAAACACAGCCCAGTGTCACTGACATGGATAGTATGCAAGGTCATGGAGAAGATTATCAGGAGAAGAGTGGTGGAGCACCTTGGAAGAAATGAGCATCAACGACAGTCTGCATGGTTTCAAGTAGGGAAATCCTGCATCAAAAAACCTACTGGAGTTCTATGACAGGGTGACGGCAGTAAGACAAGAGAGAGAGGGGTGGGTATATTGCATTTTCTTGGACTGTAAGAAGGAGTTTGACACAGTTCCACACAAGAGATTAGTGCAAAAGCTGGAGGACCAGGCAGGGATAACAGGGAAGGCACTACAATGGATCAGGGAATAACTGTCAGGAAGACAACAGTGAGTCATGGTCTGTGGCGAGGTGTCAGAGGGGGCCTGTAACGGAGCGGGGTGCCACAAGGATCATTCCAGGACCAGTGCTGTTTGTGGTATTTTGAACGACATGGTGGAAGGAATAGACTCAAGTGTCCCTGTTTGCAGATGATGTGAAGCTGATGAGAAGAATTCAATCAGACGAGGATCAGGCAGAACTACAAAGGGATCTGGACAGGCTGCAAGCCTGGTCCAGCAATTGGCTCCTGGAGTTCAACCCCACCAAGTGCAAAGTCATGAAGATTGGGGAAGGACAAAGAAGACCACAGATGGAGTACAGCTAGGGGGCCAGAGACTACAAACCTCACTCAGGAAAAAAATCTTGGGGTGAGTATAACACCAGGCACATCTCCTGAGGTGCACATCAACCAAATAACTGCTGCAGCATACGGGCGCCTAGCAAACCTAAGGACAGCATTCCCAAAATCAACATAAGGAATCATTCGGACACTGTACATGTGCGTTAGGCCTATATTGGAGTATGCAGCACCAGTTTGAACCCACACTTAACCATACACGTAAGGGAAAATAAAGAAAGTGCAAAGGTTAGCAACAAGACTAGTCCCGAGCTAAGGGGCATGTCCTACGAGGGCTCTTATTGCCTTTTATAAACTCTAAAAGTTTCAACCATGCAATATTGAATCCAAATAATTGTCCAAAAACAATTTAATACTAGTCATAGAAATTATTCCAACCATTCATTAGCCAGTTCAATTAGTAAATCATCAACATTGTACAAATATCCTATATCTCTGTGAACAATTGTTCAAAATTGTAATAATCCAATAGTTAGTAAGAATTTAATCTAGTACCATATTATTAAGTTTAGCATAATCCATTGTTCTCAAGTCTAGTTATAGAATCACACTAAATCTTATGATTACAGGCATAGATCATGACATCAACCTATTATTAAGTGACTTACATGATTCCAACAGCAACTGTAACTATTACACAGCAGATCAAGCAAAGACATTACTCAGAGCCAACAATAACATAACTATCTTCAATTACTATGTTAGATCTTTGAGCAAACATTAGATGACCTCACAGCACTACTCAATCACTACAGACCAATATGTCAATCATCACATTCACTGAGACCTGGCTAAAGCCTGATACCAGGTGTCTATGACATCCCAGATTACACAGCCATTCACAACTGTAGGACAGATCAGCGAGGGGGTGGAGAATATATTATAGCTAAATTTAAATCAAAAGACCTGCAAAAACCCTCACAGTGATAAACATCTACAGATTACCACAGTCAAACCTTCACCACTTTAGTGAAAAACTAGGAAACCTGGTAACTGATGCACATGAACAAAGACCATTTGGCTCACAGGAGATTTCAACATAAATCTCCTACATGACCAGGACCCACAGGTAACCGAATTCACAAACACTATGAGCAACTGCTTGTTACTACCAACAATATAAAAACCTACAAGAATCTCCGAGACTAGTACCCATTATTAGACCACATCTGGGCTAACACTATACCCCCTCTAAAATCAGGCATAATCAAGACAACACCACAGACCACTACCCTACCTTTCTCATAACCAACCAGGTAAATTGCCCCAAGATATTAAAAAAGTTACCTTCAGACTACATAATGAGTCAGCTGTTAATAACTTTATAACAGCTATGATTAACATTGACTGGCATAATGAATTAGAAACATATTCAGATACTAATGAATGCATCAAGAATTTTCTTAAAAACCCACCACTCTATAACAAACATTGCCCTAAAAAACTAAACAGATCCAGCTAAGAGCTTAACAATCCCTGGCTAACACCCAGCACCCTTAAATCCATTAACAAAAGGCATCAATATGAAAAACAATACAGAAGGGATCTAATAACCAGAGAACAATCCAAACGCTACTCATAGATAGAGGAGCAGAGGGGGAGGAGTATCACTGCTCATTAACAACCAGTGGGAATTTGAGGAAATGGAAAGAATTGACAGAATGGGCATAAGGGACTACATAGTAGGAACAATTGAGTCTGTGGGACATAAGGTAGTCAGTGCAGTGATGTACAACCCCCCACAGAATGGCAGGAGGCTAAGAGAAGAATGTGATGAGAGCAAAAGAGCAATGGTGGACACACTAGCTGAGGTAGCCAGAAAAGCTACATAGCTAGAGCAAAGTTACTAGTTATGGGTGATTTCAATCACGAAGAGATTGGTTGGGAAAAAAAAGGAGCCACATGGGGGGCCCAAAACATTGAGTGCCAAGATGATGGATGTAGTACTGGGAAAAACCCCATGCATCAACATGTTAAGAACACTACCAGAAGGGAGGATGAACCAGCAAGATTGGGCCTCATATTCACCTTGAGTAGTTCGACATTGAGGACATCACATACAAAAGGCCTCTCAGAGCTAGTGATCACATGGTTCTGAGCTTTGAATACATAGTAGTTATAAGTTGAGAGGGTAACAGGATAGGATGGAAGAAGCCAAACTACAAAAGGGGGACAATACAGGCATGAGAACTTCCTGCAAGAGGTTCAGTGGGAATGAGAATTGGTAGGAAAATCAGCAAATGAAATGATGGGCTTTGTGACAACAAAATGCAAGGAGGCAGAAAAGAGGTTTGTTCCCAAGGGCAACAGAAATAATGGGAAGACCAGAACAGCCTTGGTTCACCCAAAAGTGTAGGGAGGAAAAAACTAAGTACAGAGGACTAGGACTCAAAAAAATAAAGAGATTAGTCAAAGCCAGAAACGAGTATGCATAGATAAGGGGGGAGGCCCAGCGACAATACAAAAACGACATAGCATCAAAAGTCAAGTCTGACTCAAAGCTGTTGTATAGCCACATCAGGAAGAAAAACAGAAAAGGACCTGGTAATCAGGTTGAGGAAGGAAAGTGGGAACTTACAAGAAACGACCAAGAGGAATGTGAGGAGCTCAACATGAGATTTAAGAAGTATTTACAGTGGGGACAAGAAGAAGGACTCCGGAAGTCAGAATAGAGGGGTACACCATCAAGGAATACACCAACAAGTGCTGGATGAAATACACACAAATGAAGAGGTGAAGAAGAAGCTGCTACATGAACTTGATACCTAAAAGGTGGTGGGACCGACACTATCTTCTGTGGGTCCTTAGACAGGGGCAGAGATGCTGTGTGTGCCACTAACAACAATCTTCAACACATCCATTGAAACTGGGCAACTCCAGGTAAAGGAAGACGGCAAATGTAGTCCCAGTTTTTAAGAAAAGGACATAGACAAGAGGCATTATACACAGACCAGTGTGACTGACATGTATAATATAGTATGCAAAATCATTGAGAAGATAATCAGTAGGAGAGTGCTGGGGCACTTAGAAAGGAACAAGCTTATAAATGACAACCAGCACAGTTTCAGGGGAAAAGGAAATCCTGTGTCACAAACCTACTGGAGTTTTATGACAAGGTAACAGAAGTAAGACATGAGAGAGAGAAAGATGGATGGGTAGACTGCATATTCTTGGACTGCAAGAAGGCCTTACACAGTTTTTCACAAGAGATTGGTGCAAAAGCTAGAGGATCAGGTATGCATAACAGGAAAGGCACTGCAATGGATCAGAGAATACCTGACAGGGAGACAACAATGAGTCATGGTACATGATGAAGTGTAGAGTAGTCACCTGTGATGAACGGGGCCACAAGGGTCAGTCCTATGACCAGTGCTGTTTTGGTATTTATATGTGAATGACATGATGGAAGGAATAGACTCAGAAGTATCCGTTGGGGATGATGTGAAGTTAATGAGAACAATTAAACTGACGAGGATCAGGAAGGACTACAAAGGGACCTGGACAGGTTGCAAGCCTGGTCCAACAAATGGCTCCTGAAGTTTAACCCAACCAAGTGCAAAGTCATGAAGATCGAGGAAGGCAAAGAAGACCGCAGACAGAGTATAGGCTAGGTGGCCAAAGGCTGCAAACCTTGGTGTGAGTATAATACCGAACACATCTCCTGAGGCGCACATCAACCATAACTGCTGCAGCATATGGGTGCCTGGCAAACCAAAGAATAGCATTCCGGGCACCTCAGTATGGAATCATTCAAGTCCTGTGCACGGTGTACATCACGCCCTATTGAAGTATGCAGCACCAGTTTGGAACCCACACTTGGTCAAGCACATCAAGAAATTAGAGAAAAAGCAAAGGTTTGCAACAAGACTAGTCCCAGAGCTAAGGAAAATGTAGTGGAAGCAGGTACCATACATAGCTTTAAGAAGAGGCATGATAAAGCTCATGGAGCAGGAAGTGGACCTAGTAGTGACAAGTGAAGAGGCAGGGCCAGGGGCTATGAATCGACCCTGCAATCCAATTAGGTGAGTAACACATACAAAAAAAAAAAAGTTGAGGCTTGGGGGAAAGGGCAAAGAAGACTGCAGATGGAGTACATGCTTGGGGAATGGAGGTATACAAATCAGGTTTGATCCAAGAGATGGGTAACTACAATTCACTGAATCAAGCGTGCTTCACCCACATTTTTTTATTTCATGGAAAGCACTAAACCCAGGGGTAATAGAATATAGCACCTTGGGATTAAGAGCAGTCAGGTTCGATCCAAGGAAAAGGAGGGTAGCTCCAATTTTTTGGACCATGAGCCCTTCACTGGGTCACCAGCATCAAGCCCCATTGAAGGAGTGCAGTTTAGATTAAGTGAGAAAAAATGAATTTTCCTGGGATTTTTCATAGACTTATGAAAAGCTTTTGATACAGTTGACCATGACCTTTGCACCTAAAACTCGAACATTACGGGGTCAGAGGACACTCTCTTGATTACTTAAAATCTTATCTTACCAATAGAACCCAGTATGTATACACAAATGGGGCCAGCTCCACTACACAACCTGTTCTTGTTGGAGTCCCACAGGGAAGTGTCCTTGGCCCATTTCTTTCTCATTTATATCAGTGACCTACCAAATGCATCTAATTTCCTTAAACCCATTTTTTTGCAGATGACACTACTTATGTCGTCTCCTCACCATACATGTCGTCCCAACCATACTAACAGACACTGTAAATACCGAACTGCTAAAAAAATCTACTTGGATGACTACCAACAAACTTTCTCTCAATATAGACAAAACCTACTTCATGCTGTCTGCAAATCAGTTTAAGGCCCCACTAAGAAATCACCCCCCACCCAAAATTAACCAGACAAACCATACAAAATACCTACCAATCACTCAAAAGCTACTCATATTGACTGAGGATTGTTCAACCACTTACTCACTACTTCAAAATTAGGATGTTTAAGTTTCATTGTTTTAAATACAGTGGACCCCGAGTAACGAACAAAATTTATTCCAGAAGCCTGCTCAAGTGCCATTACCGAACGAATTTACTCCCTTAAGAAATAATGTCAAGTAGGTTAGTCCATTTCAGACCCCCAAAAATACACTTACAAAAGCACTTACAATATTATACTTACATAATTGTATGATTTCCGGGTGTTCATTACTCGGGGTCCATGTTCAAGTTTTTGAAGGGTTTTCCCAATAATTTAGATGTTTCAATGGCTCAATGTGAGCCGTAAACGATCTCGGGATTTGTTCCAGCTCTGCTATTTCCCCCCGGCCCTGAAGGGGGCCGTCAGCACTGACCAGTATTCTAAGTGGGGAGCACTAGCGATTTGAATAGTGTCACCATCGGCATTATTTCCCTTGTTTTGAAAGTTCTCAATACCCCCCCCGTCATCTTCCTGGCTGTTGTGATCTTTGTCTTGTTATGGTTTTTAAAAAACGACAGATCAGCAGACATAATTATTCCCAAGTCCTTTACGTGTTCCTTTCGTTCTATGTGGTGCCCTCTTGCTTTTTGTTTTAGTGTTCCTTTTGAGTTCTTCTTTTTTTCCATACCAAACAGCTGAAATTTATCACCATTGAACGTCATGTTGTTCTCCACTGCCCATTGGAAGACCCTGTTATGTCCCCCTGTAATTTTTCAGTGTCCTCACCGAGTGATTTATGTTATTTTTGTGTCATCTGCAAATGATATACAAAAGTGTGCTGGGTGTTTTTATCTATGTCTGCTATGAGGATGAGAAACAAACAGAGGTGCCGGACAGTGCCTTGGGGCACTGAGCTTTGACCTCGCTGATGCTGGATCTTGCCCTGTTCACTACTACTTTTGTGTTCTTTGTGTTAGGAACTCAAAATCCATCTGCCTACCTTCCCAATGCCTATGGCCCTCATTTTGTGCGCTATCACCCATGCCGCATTTGTCAAACGCCTTTGAAAAATCGGTAAACACATCTGCTTTTGGCCGCCTCCAATGCCTCCGAAATTCTGTCAAGGGTTTCGGGTTGACAGGCATGACGCCCCGCTCTAAAGCCATGCTGGTTGGGGTTATGTTGGTTGTGCTGGTCCATGAATTTTGTAATTCCCGCTCATCACTCTTTCAAAGATTTTTATGATGCGGAAGTGAGGGCTACTGGTCTGTTTTTTAGCTATGCTCTACTACCTCCCTTATGCAAAGGAGCTATGTCTACCCCTTTTTAAGGCCTCTGGAATTAAGGCCCTTGAACCCCTTCACAAAATATTACCCTGCTCACACTCCAACAGCTCATCAAGTCCAAAATTATTTGTCCCCCATTCACCCCCATCTAACACGCCACACATGCCTACGATGTTCAAGCTCCTTACACAATCCCATATAAGGACAAAATTAGAGAATGAATGGAAATTTTTATTAAACAAAAAATTTTTTTTGAAAAAAAGTCATACAAATTGAAATACAACGGGCCGAATGCTGAAGCATTATGTAAACATATTAATATAGAAAGTATTGGCTAGTGAAGATGGTTTTTTTCCAAGATAATATCAAAATTGACAAGGCCACATGCAACCAACAAAATGAAGACTGGCGCTTTCAGAAACTATTATCTACTATATTATGAAACCAATACTCTGTTGAAATCTAATCTTGATTCTAGTTTTGTGCAAAAAAACAGGTGTTGAGATATTATTGCAAAGTAGATGACGGGACCCCAGTTAGTTAAGTTTCTGTCGGGACTTGTTTTTTAAGACCATGTGCTTTTTTGGCTTTTCAACAAAAATTTCCATTTATGTCTTATAAATTCTTTAAATTTTTTAAGATGCAAGTAAAACCCAACTTTTTGAGAGATTATTATAATTATTATTATTATTTTTTTCACAAAGAAATTCTAAAAAGATGAGGGACTTTCAGCTTTTTTTGCCCATGACATGTTTGAGCTAATGATAAAGCATTATGGCCCTAGGCAGCAGGTGTTCCTGTTCCAGTAATCATGATTCCTCCCACCCACTTTAATACAAACTTGACACTGAAAATGATCTGAAGTACTAAAAACCTACTGAATAATGAATGGTATGATCATACCCATCTGGACAAGTCTGAAGTATGATGGATGTGTAGAATTTGTACATATCTCCTCTGATGATGGTGATGATGATGATAATGATAAAAAAAATGATGAAAATAATGATGAGGATGATGAATGATAAAATAGATATAATCAAATGAGTGAACCACATTGGTGATGCAGGAATGTTGCAACTTTTGTGACAAGCAAGTGAGTTTCTCAAATGTTCTTATTCACAAAATTTGAAATTCAAAGATTGATTCAAATTGTTGTACAACTATAATTAAAATTATTTACGAAACAATTTTGCCAAAGAGTAATATAACCCTGAATCACTGCAAAATTCTGTACAAAATATATATATATAAATATATACAGATACCAGTAGCTTTCTGTAAAGTGAACATTCACTATGACTTTCTCAGTATTTAATTTATAAATAAATGGGAAAAGTAAACTGATCACCAAGAAACTACCAATGTATTAACAAACCTGAACACCATAATTCCTCATATGAACTTATGAACTAGACACCCAGTGTATGAAAAAAAAATATTACTGGAAGTTGTCCCATCCACCACTGCTACCCTCACCTCTGCCTTTCCCCATGATTTTCCTCCCCTACTCCGCCCTCGTTGAAAGTCACCCTCTACTTCTTCCCTTTGGAAATCTCCCTTCCACCTCTTCCTCCAAACTGGGAAATCCCCCCTAAATGATCTTCCACGCCCTCCAAGAGCTTCCCGTCCACCATGACCACCAAAATTTCCTTCATTATCCCACCCTCCCTCCTGGTTATTATTAAAGTTTCCACCTTTACCATTCCATGAGCATCATCAGTATGCCAATTGCCACCACTCCCTCCCCTGTCCACACCCCTACCTCCACCTCTATCTCCACCCCCCCCACCACCACCATGGTCTATTCCCATTCCTCCTACTCCTCCTCCCCTACCTCCTGGACTATCATCCAAGCTGCCTCCTTGCATTCCTCCTCTTCCTCGCCAGTGATTAGGTCTACTCCAATTTCCACGTTCATCCTCATCAAAGTTTCCAAAGTCCTGAAGCCTCTACTCTTCCTCTACTACGACTTTAACCCAACTTTGACTTCTGTCCTCCATGTTACCTCTTTCTCCACCATCATTATTAATATTGCTATCACCATTATTTTGGTTCTCATAACCCCAATCATTTTCAAAGCCTTGATCACCATGTTCATTTGTGAATCTTGATCCGCTCATTCCTGAACCATAGCCAGCTCTAGAGCCTCTATGAGCCCAAATTTTCCCCGTTGTCCTCCACGGGTAAACCTGCATCAGAATGGCCCTGAATTTTCCCCCTTGAAGTGTTGAAGTTGCGGGGGCCGGGTTTGGGAAGTTATTTTATTGTTATTGCTATTGTACTGGTGTTAGTGTTTGAGTGTTCTGTTCACCAAATTGACCCTGGAATCCTCCACTCTTTTTCCCGTAGACTCTTCACTGCTGTAAAAAAGAATTAAAGTTTAAAAATGTTACTCAGAATTAAAACTAACCCATATCTGAATCTGCATATTTACAATTATGGCATGAGGAAAATTATTAATGTGTAAAATATGAAAATATCAAGGAAAGATAAAATAGTTTGTGCATTGCTTTTTTTCTTTCAACAAATCGGCCGTTTCCCACCAAGGCGGGGGGGCCCCAAAGAGAAAAACAAAAGTTTCTCTTTTAATTTTAGTAATGTATACAGGAGAAGGGGTTACTAGCCCCTTGCTCCCGGCATTTTAGTCGACTCTCGCACGCATGGCTTACAGTAGAAGAATTCCATTCAACTTCCCCATGGAGATATGAGGAAATAAGAACAAGAACTAGTAAGAAAATAGAAGAAAACCCAGAGGGGTGTGCATATATATGCTTGTACATGAATGTGTAGTGTGACCTAAGTGTAAGTAGAAGTAACAAGACATACCTGAAATCTTGCATGTTTATGAGACAGAAAAAAGACACCAGCAAGACTTTATTCTGACATCCTCTCATCTGAAATACTTATGTTTTTAATCACAATCTCATTCAAAACTCTATCATGCCTTTTTTCATTGAATACTGAACATTTTTTTGTCTCAACACGAAGCCGAGGCAGGGTGACCCAAAAAAGAAACACTTTCACCATCCTTCACACTTAATCACCGTCTTTGCAGAGGCGTTCAGATAAGAAAGTTTAGATGTCACTCCAAACAGCCAATATCCCAAACTCTTCCTTTAAAGTGCAGGCACTGTACTTTCCACCTCCAAGACTCAAGTCCGGCAAACCGGATTCCCTGAATCCCTTCACAAAATATTACCCTGCTCATGCTCCAACAGCTTGTCAGGTCCCAAAAACCATTCACCTCCATTCACTCCTATCTAACACACTCACACATTCCTGCTGTATGTCCAAGCCCCTTGTACACAAAACCTCTTCTACCCCTTCCCTCCATCCTTTCCTAGGATGACCCCCACCCCTCCACTACAGATTAATAGACCCTCCAAGTCATCCTATTTTGCTCCATCCTCTCTAAATGACCAAACCACCTCAATAATCCCTCTTCAGCCCTCTGAATAATACTTATAGTAACTTCACACCTCCTCCTAATTTCCACACTACAAATTCTCTGCATAATATTTACACCACACATTGCCATTAGACACGATATCTCCACTGCCTCCAGCCTCCTCCTTGCTGCAACATTTACAACCCATGCTTCACACCTATATAAGTGTGTTGGTACCCCTATACTCTCATACATTCCCTTATTTTCGTCCATGGATAACATTTTTTGTCTCCACAGATATGTGAATGCACCACTCACCTTTTTTTCCTTCATTAATTCTATGGTTAACCTTGTCCTTCATAAACCCGTCTGCTGACAAATGTAGTACTCCCAAATATCTGAATACATTCACTTCTTCTATACTCCCTCTTCCAATGTGATATACAATTTTTGTTTACCTAACTCACTGATACCCTCATCACCTTACTCTTATCTATGCTTACCTTCAACTTTCTTCCTTTTCACATCCTCCTAAACTTGTCCACTAACCTTGTAACTTCTCTTTAGAATCTCCCAAAAGCACAGACCGCAAAAAGTAACTGAGACAACTCCCATTTTGTGATTAATTCCTATAATTTAATCCCACCCCTCTCCCAACACCCTAGCATATAATTTCTTTTAAAACCCATCTATAAAAACGTTGTTAAACAACCATGGTGCTTAAAATCCCCGTCCAAAACCTACACCATAACCTGGCCTTTATTTATGAAAACCTTTTTTAATTTATAAATTCTACAAAAACAGCCCCATCTACCACTTACCCCCTCCCCTTCATTTTTTTCTAAATCCTTAATGAAAAAAAAACCCCCTCCTTTTCTAAAAAAATTTTCCTTTAAAGCTTCAATGTAAACATGGTCTCACATCCCACCTTCTAAAGCCTTTTTCATCTGAAACCTGTTCTTTTTCCTCTAATTCTTTTAATAAAAACCCACCAAAAACTTTCCTGGGAAAATCAGTAAACTTTTTTTTTT
>WNWK01053329.1:0-11904 GCA_009830355.1 Cherax destructor
AAATAATAAATCATGCTATAAAATTATACCATTCGTATATTAGCTACCTTACTTATTGTGCATTTAATATCAGTTAACTTTTCAAGAAATGCTACAAAACTGAAGATCATTAAATCAATTTGAAATAATAAGGCACACTTCACAACTGTACCATTGTTCATATAGCTATCTTTATTATTAAACATTTAATTATAGTTAAATGCATGAGAATCCATGCTTAATAATCTATGTCTAATTTTTAATTAGATTTTAAGCATTAGAATTAGTTTACCAAAAATGCATTGCATATCAGTTGCTTTCTTTTGTACCTAACAATGTTTTTCTATATGTACGATACATCTTCTCTATACTTCACAGGCGAAATAAATTTTATAATTTGAATTAGTATAGATATTATGTCATGTTACCTGGAGTTTACCTGGTGAGAGTTCCAGGGGTCAACGCCCCTGCGGCCCGGTCTGTGACCAGGCCTCATGTTGGATCAGAGCCTGATCAACCAGGCTGTTACTGCTGGCCGCACGCAGTCCAACGTACGAACCACAGTCTGGCTGGTTAGGCACCGACTTTAGGTGCTTGTCCAGTGCCTGCTTGAGGACAGCCAGGGGTCTATTGGTAATCCCCCTTATGTATGCTGGGAGGCAGTTGAACAGTCTTGGGCCATTGATACTTATTGTGTTGTCTCTCAACGTGCTAGTGGCACCCCTGCTTTTCATTGGGGGGATGTTGCATCGCCTGTCGAGTCTTTTGCTTTCGTAGGGAGTGACTCTCGTGTGCAAGTTTGGTACTAATCCCTCTAGGATTTTTTCAAGTGTATATAATAATGTATCTCTCCCGCCTGCGATCCAGGGAATACAGATTTAGGAACTTCAAGCGTTCCCAGTAATTGAGGTGGTTTATCGCAGTTATGTGTGTCGTGAAGGTTCTCTGTACATTTTCAAGGTCAGCAATTTCACCTGCCTTGAAAGGTGCAGTTAGTGTGCAGCAATGTTATGAATATATTTATGTAGGTTTATAGGCATATTGAAGTGTAAGACTTTGTAATTTAAAGAAATTAATGTTGGAAAGTAAGGATATTTTCGACTTATTATGCACCACTTTAGAAATTTGTAAGAGAAAATTATGCTAAATAATAAAATATTCACATAAAAGTTATGCAACATTTTAATTAAACAGTTTAAAATTCGAGACGTAAAATATATTTATTCATACTTATAAATGCCCATAATAAGAATCATGATTGTTTTATATACTTTAATAAATCTAAAAGGAGCATTGTTACATTGTCATTCCTGTTTGAATAATAAAAATTATTTTACTCTTATAATGTATAATAAAACAACATACGAAATAACGATATCTGAGACTCAGTTTTTTATATGCACAGTGTTGTTGGTTCCTCACTTAAATATTATTTTCATTTTCTCTGGTTTACCATTTCATATTAGAATCACATACTAATTTTTATGTATTGTATTAAAAATATTTATTTATTAAATCAGAGTTTTATCTTACTGTATCTATCGATTCCTTTAAAAGAAAATGCATAAGGGAAAAAGAAAGAAAAGAATAATGACCAAAAGATATGTGGAAGTTTTTCAGAAAAGACTAAAATACTTTGTATAACAATGGGTTGATAACGTCACATGTCAGTAATTTACTGTCATAGGTTAGGCTGAAGTCGGGTTTCATCTTCCATTTCAACCGAATCTAATAAAATTTCTCAGGAGGGCTCTGACAGGTCTCACATCCAGCACTGACTCGCCGGTTTTAGTGGAAGAGGATGAAGATCCTGGGTGTCCGCCAATTTCATCACGTTTGCCGAATCTCAGAAAATTGCGGTTGCGGCCGAAACGCAAAAAGCCTCGGTTATACCCACGTTTGTTTATGTCCTTTGTATTCTCAGAAGAGAATTCGTTAATCATTTCATCTTCTGGACGGACATTTCTGGCCCAGGCGGAGGGGCTGTAAGAAGGCAGTGATACATATACACCTGGAGCAGCTCTCTTCCAGCGCTGAGAAGTTATCTTCCCTGATTCAGAAGACTTAATGTTGTGGGATGATGATAGGTTTTGCTGCTCTTGTGTGGTTGAGGGTTCAGAGATAGTTTGAAGGGATTTGGATTTCACACCACAGCCATCGTGTGATAGGGAACTGAGCTGACAGTCGACGGAGCGGCCGAACCTCAGGAAATTGCGTGAAGGATCGCGTCCAAAACGTAGGAAGTTGCGACTTCTCTTGTCAAATGAATCAGTGAGTTCCTCGTTGCCATTGTTTTCATAGTCGCCATAGCCACTGCGTCCGAATCTGGAAGCACGAAAAGTTAATTTAATTATATATTTTTATTATATTGAGCTCTATTATTTTTTTTAATATTTTTATGTTATTGTATTTACAATTGTTATTAAAAAAATTTAGAAGTTTAGAAGTTGCTCTTTTTTTAATATTCATATTCTAGTCAGAATAAGTAGAAAATAAAAGTTAATATATTCAATGTTTTCATATTTTGAGAATTTGAATTCCATAATTAAGTAAAAGGTAATATCAAAAACTAAAAGTCTTAAAAAAAACGAAAACAAATTTGGAGTACAAGACTTTTCAGCTCAACAGACCTGAGAAAATTGCGGCCTCGTTTGTTCTTCACATCACTGTTTGCACACATGGAGAGGTAAAAGAATAAAAGGGATAATTAAAGTGAATAAAATTATTATTACAATGAGTAATTGAGAAAGACATCAAAACTTACCGAGTTACAAATTATCCCAGTCTTCTCCAAGACATACTACGTCGTGTATTAATTCATACAAATATTTGTATTTCTAAACACTCCCCCCACACAATTTTCCCTGAATTATCTCCATATGCAATTATATCTACTTAAATGTTTTGAAAAAAATCAGTGAGAAATATAAATGCAATGAGAATACACAGGATGATGAAGGTGATTACTTTCTTTTAACCAAAATAAAAATGGCAGTCATGGGGCGGCATTTAAGTGATTCAAGAAAAATCTGTCTACAATAGGCACCATTATGAACGAAGAGTTTCAGAAATGTTTCAAGAAATGGCAAAGATACTGGGGTCAGTATATCGCCTCAAAAAAAAAAATACTTCGAGGGAGAATGCTTCAGCTAGGTGATTGGGAAAACTTGTATACTTTGTTTCATTGCCGTTGTCAGGGAACTTTATATCACTTCGTATGATACCCAACACAAGGAAAAAATATATAGAAAAGCGTTGAAGTTCTCTTACATCTAAGAGCATGTTGGTGCCTTGAGAAGAAAACAACAGGCTAAGGCTTCTATTATGTGGTCGATCTTTTGCAGTCCTCTTCCTTATAGTGACTTCATTGGCCACAAAACATAGATATGTTCCTAGGAAGAGGCGTGCTTGGTGAGCCTTACAGGCGAAAAGTAACTAATACTAACTTCAGCAAAAATTGTGAGTTTGGCCATCTTCCTCCTGTATGTTTGTCTATGGTTTATTCCTTTTTAATTATTTTTTGTGTAATTTTTAGTTTCCAGGGATCAGATTACTCGGTGATCTATAGGCCCAAAATGCTTTTAAATGTCAAAGAAACCTTCCTATCAAAACAAGGCCAACTTTGCCTTTATTTCTTGCAATTAAAAAATGCGATACCATAACCTAATTTGGTGGCTGAGGTAAGACTGCATGGGACACAGGGAAAGCCTCTAATAATTTATGATGGTAGTTCAGTCCATCTGATGTGTCTTTATACTGAAGAGAAACAATTCTGGAGAATTAGTAGCGTTTGTTGTATGCTGGGATACCGCACATGCAATCAATATGTCTGCATCCAATAAAAACCCCGTATGGCTGTTTACAGAATACCAAAATCATAGAAACATTGATCCAACACACTAAGATGGTTGAATACGAAGATAGGTAATCTGGAATAAGATGATGGTTGGAGTCTCTAACATGATTGCCACAAGATTTGGAATGAACCGAGAGAGAAGCTGATTGAAACCCCTCTTTATTATAACTAATCGACTTATCTGAGCCTACAACACTTTTAAAAAATTAGAGAACAATAAATGTGTCTAAGGTAGTTTTGGGGATGCAATTCTCAGAGTAGCGTGGAGAACTCTTGGAGACTAATACAATATCATTCTGTTTCTGAACCTCAGATTTATATTATATTTCATTCTTTGGTATTATATTTCAATTCTTTGGTATTACTCTAAAATACTGAGGAATGTTAAATTAAATTGTCGATTCAACATCATGAAAAAAATGTTAAGTCAAACACTAAGATCTCATGAAAGTGAAACTCGGACATTTATTAAAAGTGGCCTAACTCAATGCCATGGAACAAATTTGCTATGGAATCTTTGTCCATTTTTTATGAGGGCATTCTTAATTATGTTCATCCTTCAGGACTCTTATACAAACAATTAAAGTATCTCTTAAATTGAACAAAATCGTAAATTGAATCCCTTACTGAGGCCGAGGCGAAGTATAACCCAAACAGGTTTATGACCCTCAAGTATATAACAAACTGGAAGTCGATCAATGAACGATCCGATGAAAAGGATCCCGTATATCATAAACCCAGCCCCTCTAGCCAAGGCACGTTCATAGAATAGTACAAACTCCTACAACCTAATCATCCCAAGCACTGATTTCTTTAATTCCATATATTATTCAAACTAGACGAATCATAGAAATATATATAATTATTCACTTGCTCACCTCAAGTATTCTCTGTCTGGAAAACCTTTATTCAAATCCTCCTGACCGACGATGTACAAATCATCAACATTGCCCATCAGTGCCTGGTTTTCTGCATTGCCGGAGATGTCTGGTGTTGCATGAACTGCGAGAGCGTAGGAACACCAAGGGAAGGTTCCCAGATGTATCCTGGCTGCTAGCAGCAAGATGCACAACCTGTAGGGGTGACAGAGACAAATTGCATATGAGAAAATTTAAAAATATTTAAACACTCAAACACACACACACTAAGAGAGAACACAACGAAGACGACCCCAAACAGAACATCAAACAACACAAACAAGCTGACATCTGGTCTAGCATTGGCTTCTCGAATTTAATCCCACCAAATGCAAAGTCAGAGGATCGGAGAAGGGCAAAGAAGACCCTGACAGGTACAAAGCTTTGGTGGACAAAGGCTACAAACCTCGTCAAAGGAGAAAGACCTTGGGTGAGTATAACGCCTAGCACGTCTCCGGAGGCACACATCAACCAGATAACTTTGGGCAGCATATGGGCGTCTGGCAAACCTTAAGATTAGCGTTCCGTTACCTTAACAAGGAATCGTTCAAGACACTGTATACCGTGTACGTCAGGCCCATACTAGATATGCAGCACCAGTCTGGAACCACACCTGGTCAAGCACGTAAGGGAAAATAGAGAAAATGCAAAGGTTTGCGACAAGGCTAGTTCCACAACTCAGGGGACTGTCCTATGAAGAAAGGTTGAGGGAAATAGGACTAACAACACTGGAGGAAAGAAGGTTTAGAGGAGACATGATAACGACATAAAAATACTGCGGGGAATTGACAAGGTAATAGTGACAGGATTTTTTCAAGAGAGGGAACACAGAAACAAGGGGCACAACTGGAAGCTGAAGACTCAGATGAGTCAAAGGATGTCAGGAAACATTTCTTCAGCAACAGAGTAGTCAGGAAGTGGAATAGCTAGGAACGATATAGTGGAGGCAGGAACCATACATAGTTTTAGCAAGGTATGATAAAGCTCATGGAACAGGGAGAGCAGAGACCCAGTAGCAGACAGCGAAGAGGCGGGGCCAGGAGCTGAGTCTCGACCCCTGCAACCACAATGTAGTTTAGTGAGTACACACACACACACACAGCTAGTAGCGGCAATTGAACAGGCCAAGAGCTGTGACTCGATCCCTGCAACAGCAACTAAGTAAGTGAACGGTGACTACACACATGTATAACAGGAAGGCTGCAATGACCACGAGAATACCTGACAGAGGCAACAACGGTCATGGTACGTGAGAGTATCACAGTGGGCGACTGTGACGAGCGGGTCCACAGGGGTCTGTCCTATGACCAATGGTATATGTGAATGACATGACTGAATGGATAGACTCAGAAGTGTCCCTCTTTGTAGATGTGAAGTTAATGTGGATAATTAAATCGGATGAGGTTCAGGGAGGACTACAAAGAAACCTGCACAGGCTGGAAGCCTGGTTCAGCAACTTGCTCCTCAAATTTAACCCCGCCAAATCCTAAGTCATGAAGATCGGGAAAGGGCAAAGAAGACCGCAGACAGAGTATAGGCTAGGTGACCAAAGACTGCAAACCTCACTCAAGGAAAAGGATCTTGGGGTTAGTATAATACCGAGCACATCTCCTGAGGCCCACATCAACGAGATAACTGATGCAGCATATGGGCGTCTGGCAAACCTAAGAATAGAGGTCCGATACATCAGAAAGGAATCGTTCAAAACTGTACTAAGTGTATGTCAGACCCATACTGGAGTATGCAGCACCAGTTTGGAACCCACACCTCGTCAAGTGCGTCAAGAAATTAGAGAAAGTGCAAAGGTTTGCAAAAAGACTAGTTCCAGAGGTAAGGGGAATGTCCTACGAAGAAAGGTTAAGGGAAATCGGCCAACATGATTACGACGTACAAAATACTGTGAGGAATTGAAAAAGTGCACAGAGACAGGATGTTCCAGAGATGGGACACAGAAACAAAGAGTCACAATTGGAAGCTGAAGACTCAGATGAGTGAAAGAGATGTTAAGAAGTATTTCTTTACTCATAGATTTGTCAGGAAGTGGAATAGACTGGTAAGTGACGTAGTGGATGCAGGAACCATGAACAGTTTTAAGACGAGGTATGATAAAGGTCATGGAGCGTGTATTGCTGAAAAGAGATTTTCATCTGCTGGAACTTGAATGTAAATTATCATTTAGTGGTAGAATAAGATTCTGGATAATGACTATTTCCTTCTTGTCTTAGATAAAACTGTCGAAAAGTGTATGAATGGTAAGAAAAAGAATTAATAATGAATTCTGAAACAAAACTGAGGACCGGTGGAACTTGATTCAGACAATCATGAAAGAAAATGAACTAATGGAATTATGAGCAAACCCCTGGACGAAAGGTGATTTTATGGTCTGCCGAAACTTGAATGGGAACTTCCATAATTTTACAGAACAAGGGATTTCTCCTAACCTTTGATCGCTTAAATTCTTTGATGTCAGCAGAAAGTTACTCAACAGAGAAGAGGTATCAACAAGAGACCAGAAGCCATTAGTTGCACACTGTCATCAGTTGCTCATCTTAATTTTGAAGAAGCTCCTTGAACACAAGTGTCAACCAGCGCTGTGGAGGAACCAAGTATCACTGACTTACCTTATCATTGTGGTTAAAGAAGTATGAATGCTGGAGTGTTAGTGATTAAGAGAACAGAAAGGAGCAGAATTGTCTTCCTGGAATGATGGAAGTTGAGTGAATGATTCCTGACTTTCTCTGGTTGGGTTATATCAAGCAGTTCCGCCCCCTCTTCCCACAGTGCTTGTCACTGGGGAGGCTTATATGTCACGGTTCATTTTTCAGAAACGATATATTTGTGTTAGCACAGTGGCACAAGGGACATTGTTTATATTGAAATTTAAGTGATAATAAAAACCCTTTGAAATAAACTTTTATTCTCCACAAAACACTAAACACTAAAACTACAAACCAGCGTCATTGACATGAATAGTACGCAAGGTCATGGAGAAGATTATCAGGAGAAGAGTGGTGGAACACCTAGAAATGAATTAGGTATCAACGACAGCCAGCACGGTTTCAGGGATGGGAAATCCTGCGTCAAAAACCTACTGGTGTTCTATGACAGGGTGACGGCAGTAAGACAAGAGAGAGAGAGGGGTGGGTAGATTGCATTTTCTTGGACTGTAAGAAGGCATTTGATATAGTTCCACACAAGAGATTAATGCAAAAGCTGGAGGACCAGGCAGGGATAACATGGAAGGCACTGCAATGGATCAGGGAATACCTGTCAGGAAGAAAACAGCGAGTCCTTGTACGTAGCGAGGTGTCGAGAGGGCGCCTGTAACGAGCGTTGTGCCACAGGCATCAGTCCTAGGACTGATGCTGTTTCTGGTATTTGTGAACATGACGGAAGGAATAAACTCCGAAGTGTCACTGTTTGCAGATGATGTGAAGTTAATGAAAAGAATTCAATCAGAAGAGGACCAGGCAGAACTACAGAGGGATCTGGACAGGCTGCAGGCCTGGTCCAGTAATTGGCTCCTAGTGTTCAACCCCACAAAGTGCAAACTCATGAAGATTGGGGAAGGGCAAAGAAGAACACCGAGCACATCTCCTGAGGCGCATATCAACCAAATAACTGCTGCAGCATACGGGCGCCTGGCAAACCTAAGAACAGCATTCCGACATCTTAATAAAGAGTCATTGAGGACCCTGTACACTATGTACGTTAGGCCCATACTGGAGTATGCAGCACCAGTTTGGAACCCACACCTAGCAAGCATGTTGATGGTTGATGTGTGTCTCAGGAGATGTTACTCGTATTATACTCACCTCAAAATCTTTTTCCTTGAGTGAGGTTTGCAGTCTTTGGTCACCTAGACTATATTCCGTCTGCGGTCTTCTTTGCCCTTCCCCGATCTTGTTGGGCCAGGCTTGTGCCTGCCCGGGTCTCTTTTAGCCCTCCTGATCCCCCTCCGTTTAAAATTTTTCCCGGTAAAGTTGGAGAAAAAAATTTTAGTATATCAAGGTTTTTTATATAAAACCCAAGTAAACAATGTCCCTTGTGCCCCTTGCTAAACAAATATATCGCATCTGAAAAATGAACCGTGACATATAAGCCTCCCCAGTGACAAGCACTGTGGGAGGGGGGGAGCAAACTGTTGTATAACCCAACCAGAAAAATCGGGAAACATTCCTCCTTCCATCATTCCAAAAAGACAATCCTGCTTTTTTTGTTTCAATCACTAACACTCCAGCATACATACTTTTTTCCACAATGAAAAGGTAAGTCGGTCTTGGTTTCACAACTGGTTGACACCTGAAAGGAGCTTCTTCAAAATTAATGAGCAACTGATGACGTGTCAACTAATGGCTCCTGGTCTCTTTTTGATACCTCTACTCTTTAAAACATTCTTTAATCTAAAATTTTAAAGCGATTTAAACTTTGGAGAAACCCCTTGTTCTAAAAAATTAATTTCCCCATTCAAGTTTCGGCAGATCATCAAATCTAGAGGCCATTTTGAATGTTTCGAAGATCTTTTTCATTACCTCGTTCTAAGTCTTATTAGAGTAGTTTAGGTTGCAGATCTGGGAAAAACCCCTTTTAGTCCTGCACTTTGCTCATAATTCTATTAGTTTTTTTTCTTTCATGATTTTCTGAATCATGTTCCGTCCTCAGTCTTGTTTCAGAATTCATTATTAATTCTTTTTCTTACCATTCATAAACTTTTCGACATTTTCATCTCGAAAATGGGAAATAGTCATTACCCAGAATTTTATTCTACAAAAATGGTAATTTGCATTCAAGTTCTAGCAGATGAATCTCTTTTACTATTTTTAAATCCCGTAATAGCATTTTTATAAAATTATGCAAAAATATTTCTTATTATGAGGAATACAAACGTTTTACATTATAGATTCATCTATTTCCTTTTTGTGTTTACAAGTTCTAAAGTAATCCAGGCCAAAATCTTAATGGGCAGTCAGTGCCAGTGGTTCAATCGCAATAGAAAGAAAGGGGCGGGCATAAAAGTTTTTCTTTCGTTTTCTGGTGAAACTGGTTCTACGTACTTAACAGTAAAAAAATATTGCATAAGGTTAGCAATGATTAGTGTCATCATAAAAGGTACAAACCTTCTGGGGGCAAAGTTAGAGTAACGTTCTTCCATTTGATTGTTTTTTCTTGGGGGTTCTTTTAAGCATGCCTTTTTTACTTGTTCGTCGGAACGGTATTAATCTATGAAGCGAAATTGTAATATAATTGTATGATTTCTGCTCAATATGGGCATCATTTTTTCTTACCAACTCGGTCTTTCTCTTTTCTTGGATTATAGTTCAGAAAGCACAATATTCTGCTTCTTCATTAACACTTTATCTCAATGACTTACCATGACTTACCATGACTTACCATGAAAAAAAATATTCCAAGATAGCTTCGGGGACTTGACCTGAGACAGTAGTGCCACAGTTGGAGCCGATGTAAAACCCAAGTCACAGTTGTGCTGGTTGTAAAATCTCTTAGTGAAAGTTTGGCTGGTGGTTACAGTTTTTGGCTTGGTTTACTCACTAATTGTGGTTACAGGGTCAGACTCAGTTCCTGGCCACCCTTTTGTGTATGTGTGTGTGTACTCCTTACTTATTGTTGCAAGGGTCGAGACAGCTCCGGGCCCCCGCCGCTTCACTAATCGCTCTAGGTCTCTTTTAATCTCTGTGACTTTATCATACCTCGTCTTAAAACTATGGATGATTCGTGCCCCCACTACGTCACATGTCAGACTTTTCACTTTCTGACAACTCTATGACTAAAGATTTACTTCCTAACTTCTCTTTGACTCATCTGAGTCTTCAACTTCCAATTGGCCCCTTGTTTCTGTGCCCCATCTCTTGAACATCCTGTCTCTCTCTACCTTGTCAATAGCTCGCAGAATTTTGTATTTCGTTATCATTTTCCCTCAAACCCCTCCTGTCACCCAGTGTCGTCAGGCAATTTTCCAACCTTTCTTAGAAGGACATTTCCCTAGCTCTGGAACTGGCTTCCTAAAACCTTTGCACTTTCTCTAATTTCTTGACTCTTGACCAGGTGTGGGTTCCAAACGGTGCTGCATAACCCAGTAGGGGAAAACGTACACGGTGTACAGTCTTGAACTCTTCACGGGTTTTGCCAGGCGCCCATATTCTGCGACGTTATCTGGTTGATATGAGCCTAATTAGACGTACTCGGTATTTCTCCCCCCAAATCCTTTTCCTTCAGTAGGTTTGTCTTTGGACACCTAGCCCATATAGTCTGCGGTCTTCTTTTCCCCTTTCCCCCATCTTCTGACCAAGCTTCCCCCATTCCGGTCTCTTTATAGTCCCGCCCGAACCTCATCCATTTAATTTTTCCCCATTAACTTCCTCATCTGCAACAGGGGCACTTCTGATTCTATCCCCTTTCCTTGTCATTCCTTCCCAAAAAAAGCACTGGTCCCAGGACTTTTTCCCTGGGAACTCCGCTCGTCACAGGCTTCCACTCTATACCTCTCACTACCATGACTCGTTGTTGCCTCCTGTCAAAACTCAGATCCCTCTTCCTGGCTATAGGTATGTGTGTGTGTGAGTTGTGTGTTCTCACTAATTTCATTCACCTAAATGTGTTTGCAGGGGTCTGGGGTGTGTGTGGGTGTGAGTGTGTATGTGTTTAGTGTTTTAAAAATTTTTATATATTCTCATAAGCAATTGTCTCTCCCCCCCAGGTTTATCTTACTTCTAGCGCCAGGATACATCTGGGAAACCCCTTGGGGTTCCTACGCTCTCCAGTTCATGCAGCACCAGACATTCCCGGGAATACAGAAAACAAGGCATTTTTGAGCAATGTTGATGATTTGTACATAGTGGGCAGGAGGTTTGAAAAAAGGTTTCCCAGACAGAGAATACTTGAGGTGAGCAAGTGAATAATTTATATATTTTTATGATTTCTAGTTTGGATAATATATGGAATTAAAGAAATCAGTGCTTGGGACTTTGTACTATTCTTTGAACTCCTTGGCGTAGGGGGTTGGGTTTATGATATACCGGGATCCGTTCTGGATCGTATCGATCGACTCATAGTTTATTATTATATCTTGGAGGGGCTAAAACCCGTTTTTGGGTTTTACATCGCCTCAGCCTCAGTAATGGGATTAATCATATT
>WNWK01053330.1:0-2500 GCA_009830355.1 Cherax destructor
AGGTACTGTGAGGCCCCTGGGCTACAGGTACTGTGAGGCCCCTGGGCTAAGGTACTGTGAGGCCCCTGGGCTGCAGGTACTGTGAGGCCCCTTGGCTACAGGTACTGTGAGGCCCCTGGGCTACAGGTACTGTGAGGCCCCTGGGCTACAGGTACTGTGAGGCCCCTGGGCTACAGGTACTGTGAGGCCTCTGGGCTACAGGTACGTACTTTGAGGCCCCTGGGCTATAGGTACTGTGAGGCCCCTGGGCTACAGGTACTGTGAGGCCCCTGGGCTACAGGTACTGTGAGACCTGTGGGCTACAGGTACTGTGAGGCCCCTGGGCTACAGTTACTGTGAGGCCACTGGGCTACATGTACTGTGAGGCCTGTGGGCTACATGTACTGTGAGGCTTCTGGGCTACAGGTATATACTGTGAGGCCCCTGGGCTACAGTTATATACTGTGAGGCCCCTGGGCTACAGGTATATACTGTGAGGCCCCTGGGCTACTGGTACTGTGAGGCCCCTGGGCTACTGGTACTGTGAGGCCTCTGGGCTACAGGTACTGTGAGGCCCCTGGGCTACAGTTACTGTGAAGCCCCTGGGCTACAGGTACTGTGAGACCCCTGGGCTACAGGTACTGTGAGGCCCCTGGGCTACAGGCACTGTGAGGCTCCTGGGCTACAGGTACTGTGAGGCCCCTGGGCTACAGGTACTGTGAGGCCCCTGGGCTACAGGTACTGTGAGGCCCCTGGGCTACAGGTAATGTGAGGCCCCAGGGCTACAGGTATTGTGAGGTCCCTGGGCTACAGGTACTGTGAGGCCCCTGGGTTACAGGTACTGTGAGGCCCCAGTGATATTTTCAAGAGGAAAATATAAGTTAAAGAAATGTTTATTTTTATAAATCTATCCACAATTATAATTTAAACATTTGCTCTGCATAATTTCTTTGAAACAAATTTCTCCAAAACATCAGTTAATTGTAAGTTGTTGGAAATGTCTCTGGAGGCCCTCCAGCTGGCAGAGGTCCTCCAGTTGGTGGAGGACCCTGGGCTGCAGCCTCTAAAGCTTGTGCCTTAATTCAGCCCTGTGGACAGGTACAGCTCATGTCAACTCTCTCAATTTGTATATAAACATTGTCTCCAGCATGATGTAAATGATATGAAAACATTACAAGTATTGACTGGTATACAGGAATCAACTAATTTAATCACACTTGTTAGTTTTCCCGAGACTCTCGTACTGATGAACATTTCACTGTGGTGGCTCACAACTTCAGACATTTATTATGGTGGTGACACAAGATCATCCCTTCACTTTTGCTTTACTTTCCACACTTTAATATCAATCACTAACACATTCAACATTTGTGTAAATTCAGCTAGAGTAAGTGAATGACTGTTAATGGCATAGCAATGTGTAGTTACAGTGAAATTAGCAGTTACTAGCCTTCTTGTATAGGTTATTTTTCCCTAAAGTTGCACCGTACTAGACAAATTTCACGATGTTCTGATCAAAAATATGTCACAATTTTGCAATAGTGTACAGTGGATCCCCGAGTATCGGCTACCCTGAGTATCTGTCGACTCGTGTTTCGGTCACTTTTTTCGGCCCAATTTTTGCCCGACTATCAGCCATTTCCCTGTGTTTCGGCCGGCGTACCAGACCTGTCCGCCTGCCCATGCTTGCGCGCCACCCCGCGCAGTCATTGTGAGCCGGTCTAGCGTTGTTTACCATTGAGTGAACATTACTCGGCGCGCTCTTCCAAACAGTTCACAATAAATTCATTGTGTTTAGTGCTTGTTTATTGATTGTGACTGTGAAATAAGCCACCATGGGCCCAAAGAAACTTCATAGTGGCAGCCCTTTGGTAAAGAAAGTGACAAACACGATAGAATTGAAGAAAGAAATTGTAGCAAAGTACCAAAGTGGAGGAAGAAGAGAGAGGGGAGAATGTGCCTTCTTCAGTGATTCAGTGATTCTTCAATATATACGATACTAAAGCAGCATGAGTCGATAAAGGCTATAGCACCACCCAGTCATAAAGTGTAGCATTAACAGTGTAGCAAGTAAGTTATGTAATTAAGCGATACAAAAATAATGACACGAAACTTAACTCCATTGTTGTTTGAGGTAGTATATAGGGGCGCTGAGACCAACACCGCCCTCTGCCACCATCTCTTCCAAGGCAAGTGTAAATATTTCTTATTTATAAAGTGTAAATATTTCTTATTTATAAATTAAAGTGTAAATACAGTGGAACCTCTACTAATGAGCCCATCCACGTGCGAGTTTTTCCAGATACGAGCAGTCGATCGGTCGATTTTTTTGCTTCTATAGGCGAGTGAAATTTCCAGATGCGAACGGGTCTCAAGGGAGGTTCCTTGAGGTTGGTGAGGGGCTCTTGCTCTTGATCTAGGGAATTGGATCTCATTTGTTTGTTGGACTATCTTATTGAAACTTGGGCAATGTAGTAGTCAACAGAGTAAAGTCTGAGGCAGCTACTGTGAAAAGCTCTGT
>WNWK01053330.1:7500-11904 GCA_009830355.1 Cherax destructor
TACGTACAGTGGTCCCCGAGTAACGAACACCCCAGAAATCGTACAATTATGTAAGATAATATTGTAAGTGCTTGGGAAGTGTTTTTTTGGGGGCCTGAAATAGACTTACCTATGTGACATTATTCCTTAACCCTTTCAGGGTCCAAGGGGGGTCTCCAAAACTCGTTCTCAGGGTCCAAGAATTTAAAAAAAATAAAAAAATTATTTTTTCTTATGAAATGATAGAGAATCTTTTTCCGATCATAACGCCACAAAAATTATGAAATTTGATCAAAACTAACGGAATTATGCTTTCGCAAGTTAGCGGCAGCCATGACACTTACGCATCGGCGATTTCGCCCACTTTGAGCCCTTTTTCGGCAAATTCCAATGTTTCAGGCAAATAAAATTAGAGTTATTTCGCTAGAACTCCATTTCTTCTATCGATTGAATACAAGAAACCGCCTATTTACCTATTACAACTACCTAAAATAGTGGTCAGAAGATGGCAATTTGGCCAATTTCACACAAATTTCAAACGATGCCAATTTCAAAATAATGTCCAGAATAAACAAGGCAGACATTCCTGGCACTAAAATAACGTCTCTCTGTTCATTTGTCACGTTTCCAGGCCCCTCTTACATTACTTTTGCTTTTCATTTTGAATTTTTATTCTGCAAACAAATAGAAGATTTACTGTTATGTATACAACTGCATCATTGTAAAATGGTATAAATAATATTATAGCACTTGTGCATGAATATTAGACTCGCCAGTTGATGTGTATTGGATGCATGGTGTGATTTGTTTACTTGAACATCGTCAAAAATCGAACATTTTCACTACTTTGAGCTCAATTTCAAGGTACTTGTCGTTGTCAAACCAATCAAAATCATCTCTATTTCTGTAATATATCTTCCAATCTATCAAATGAGACCAAGAAAACGAGAATACATCAATAAATACCATACAAAAATAGACTGCAAAGTCGCTGTTTTAAACCAAAACACGGTCAGAGTTTTATTTTCCTCATTATGCACTGTGTGGTGCAGGAATTGTTTTATACTGCGACACTGAACGCACAGACCCATTCTATCACATCTAGGCCTAACAGCCTGTTTCTGCTTGATTTGAGGCGCTAGAATTTAGGCGTACTAGTACGTCAATAACCCCAGGGCGAAGCCGTACTAGTACGTCAATAACCCTGAAAGGGTTAAGGGAGAATTGTTTGGTAATGGCACTTGAGAGGCTTATGGAATGAAGATTTTTCGACTCAGGGTCCACTGTACAGTGGACCCCGATTTGTAAAACTTCACTCCTGAAGTCTGCTCAAGTGCCATTACCAACAATTCCCTTAAGAGAAAAATGTCACGTAGGTTAGTCTATTTCAGACCCCCCAAAAATACTTTTCCACAAGCACTTACAATATTATACTTACATAAATGTACATTTCAGGGTTTAAACTCGCGGGTCCACTGTACATTGTTTCAGTGTGGAATAATGGTGGTGGCTTCTACTGCAGCCTACCACCACCACTATATGTACGGCTTATGGTCAGTGGCCCTTATAAACCCCAACAATAACATTACCACCAGTCCTCTCATACATAATGACATATTTTATTCATTCTAGAGTAGTATATATCATGTTTCTATGTTATTAATATTGTTTATTATGTCATATTAGATGAATTCTTCTTTTTTCGTTCAAGAAATTGGCTGTTTCCCACCAAGGCGGGGTGGCCCAAAGAAAAACAAAATTTCTCTTTTTAACTTTAGTAATGTATACAGGAGAAAGGGTTACTAGCCCCTTTCTCCCGGCATGTTAGTCGACTCTTACGACACGAATGGCTTACGGAGGAAGAATTCTGTTTCACTTCCCCATGGAGATAAGAGGAAATAAGAACAAGAACTAGTAAGAAAATGAAGAAAAACCTAGAGATGTGTATATATATGCTTGTACAGTAGACCCTCATTTAGCAATTTATGTTGCGCTTTTGGGTATTACGCGATTGAAGAATTGCGGACATTTTTATCTAACACGACGTAAACCTTATTTAGCGTTCGCTGGAGGGAAAAAAATTTGGTGCGGTCGCCTGCTGGGGTTAAACCCTGAGTCAGTGGGGTCCTACAAAAGGGGGCTATGATCCAAAACAAGTGTTTTAAGCTGTTATCCTAGAGAACCTAGATAACCCCGTGTTATCCTAGAGAACCTAGGAACTTCTGATTTTCTGAATGAATTATGGCTGAATGACTTGACTGACTGACTTACTGAATGACGCTGATACACGGGAAACGGCGAATGACTTGACTGACTGACTTACTGAATGACTTGACTGACTGACTTACTGAATGTCTTGACTAACTTACTGAATGACTTGACTGACTTACTGAATGTCTTGACTGACTTACTGAATGTCTTGACTGACTTACTGAATGTCTTGACTGACTTACTGAATGTCTTGACTGACACTGAATGACTTGACTGACTTACTGGAAGCTTGACTGATTTATTTAAAATTTAAACACTGAATGGGCTGATTTTCTGAATGACTTTACTGACTTACTGAAACGACTGACTTTGAATATTTTTGACTTTGAATGACTTGACTGACTTACTGAATGACTTGACTGACTTACTGAATGCTTGACGCTTACTGAATGACTTGCTGACTTACTGAATGATTTTACTGACTTACTGAATGACTTGAGGGGTTACAATGTCTTACGACTTACTGAATGTCTTGACTGATTTTCTGAATGTCTTGATATTCTGAATGTCTTGACTGACTTACTGAATGACTTGACTGACTTACTGAATGACTTGACTGCGACATAAATGATTTAAACGCTTCTAAGGGGGGTGACTTACTGAATGACTTTCGGCTTACTGGACGCGCTTACTGAATGATTTGGGGATTTTGACCGGGGAAAATGCGACTGCATGAATGACGAGCTTATGAATGACTTGACTGACTTACTGGCACGACTTACTGAATGCGTGACTTACTGAATGACTTGTGACTTACTAAAAGACGCTGACTTACTGAATGCTTGACTGACTTACTGAATGTCTTGACAAACTTACTGAATGCTTGACTATTATGAATGACTTGACTGACTTACTGAATGCTTGACTGACACTGAATGTCTTATGATTTAAATGAATGCTTGGCTTATGAATGACTTGACGCTTACGGGGAAACTTGACTACATTTTTAAAAAATATTAAAGTTAGAGACACTCAGACAACCATCGACTTGTTCCGAATTTACTATCCACCCACCCAGTAGGGCCACAGCATAACTCTCCACCCCTTCCAAACATCCCAAACATCAGCCCCCCAAATTTAAGGTAAAACTATTATTTCTGTTACATTTGTATCTTAACAGTAAAAAAAAAATAATACATCACGATAATGAACTACAATTCTATTCTCTTTTTATTTGTAAGATCTGTTGGTCTAAAAAAAAATTTTTTGGCTTTTTGGGGTCTCAGGGGAAGTAACCCCCTTTTTTTCCCTAAGTTTTTTTTAAATCTAACACGATTTTTTCTAACACGCGTTTTAGGAACGTAACTACGTGTAAATGAGGGCCTACTGTACATGAAAGGTAGGGACCTAATGTAAGTAGAAGTAACAAGACATACCTGAAATTTCATGTTTTGAGACAGAAAAAAGACACCAGCAATCCTACCATCATGTAAAAAATTAAGGCTTTCGTTTTTTACTCACTTCCATTGATGAATTGCTAATTTAAAAATTTTAAATTTATATTTTGTCATATTGAAGGGCATCTTGTCCTGCCTCCCCAAAAAACTCTCCCCTCTCTCATACACCAACAAGAGTCTTAAAAAGGTAAAACTGATTTAAATGTTCATTTTCCATTAAAAAATTGTGTTTATATTTATTTCTCATTGTTTTTGTATGTAAAACTATAGTATTTATTCTTTAAAAAATTTTTTTTTTGTGAATATTTTTGGGGGGGAAAAGGTTAATTGTATTTACATTTTTTTTGGAAAAGTTTGACTTTCAGCCAGTTCGAGTTGAGGCCAGCTCCTGGAAGGATTACGGCTGATACCGGGCTCCACTTTATTGAAATCTGTTAGAGGGACACATGTTAATTGATGGTCTACTGTACAACATCTCTTGTCCCATTTTATTTGTATTGTAATGCAAGTAACTTTTTGTGTCATCTCTATTCGGGGAAACAGCTTCTCCTCATGGACTCTGACGACCCCCAGACTTGACGAGCTCTTGAAATATTCATACCCCAAAAACAGCTTTTTCCCGCTTGCTACGTCGTTTCCCAGCCCGGGGTTATGACAGGTTCTCTGACCAGTATATACCTAAATAATGTATATTAGGCTGATTTTCTATTTTGTTTATTACAATACAGTGGACCCCGGGGTTTATTAGGTTCTTATT
>WNWK01053331.1:0-11904 GCA_009830355.1 Cherax destructor
CATCAACTGGTGAGTCTAATATTCATGCATAAGTGCTCTGATATTATTTATACCATTTTTACAATGATGCAGTTGTATACATAACAGTAAATCTTCTATTTTTTGTGAGAATAAAAATTCAAAATGAAAAGCAAAAGTAATGTAAGAGGGGCCTAGAGACGTGACTAATGAACAGAGAAGATGTTATTTTAGTGCCAGGAATGTCTGCCTTGTTTATTCTGGATCCTATTTTTGAAATTTGTGTGAAATTGGCCAAATTGCCATATTCTGACAACTATTTTGGGTAGTTGAAATTGGTAAATAGGCGGTTTCTTGTACTAAATTGATAGATGAAATGGAGTTCTAGCGAAATAGCTATAATTTTAGTAGACTAAAACATTGGAATTTGCTGAAAATAGGGCTCAAAGTGGGCGAAATCACCGATGCGTAAATGTCATCGATACCGCTAACTTCGCGAAAGCATAATTCCGTTAGTTTTCGATCAAATTTCATAATTTTGGTGGCACTATGATCGGAAAAAGATTCTCTATCATTTCATAAGAATTTTTTTTTTCCAAAAATTTTTCGACCCTATGAACATGTTTCCGAGGCCTGTCGACCCCCAAAGGGTTAAATACTCAACTATACGTACTCATATTGTAAACTATCTACTAAAATTGTTACCATTTAGTTTTAAGTTAATTTTAAGTCTGCCCAAAATGCCCTGCATATTAGGGGCTTTTGACATGTACACCTCATAACATCTCATAACAAATTATAACTCTTTGCATCATGTCCAAATAAACTACTATTACTACAGTAGACCCTCATTTAGCACGACTTTATGTTGCGCGTTTTGGGTATTACGCGATTGAAGAATTGCGGCACATTTTTATCTAACACGACGTAAACCTTATATTACGCGATTCACTGGAGGGGAAAAATTTTGAGCGCGCGGTCGCCTGCGGTGGGCTAAACCATTGAGTCAGTGGGGGAGTCCTAGTGCTATCCCCAGCCACCCTCACCCACCCACGCATCCCTCCCAGCGTTCAGTTTGGTTCGTACACGTGCAGGACGATAAGTATCGGGAAGCTCGCTGTGTTTATTTACATACATTTTCTCATTTTCACTGCATTTTGATAAATCTGGCAAGCAATCATGGCACCCAGTAAGCATACAAGTGTTCCAGCAAGTGATAAGAAAAGGTTTAGCGTTCAAGTCTAGGAATTACCAAGAAAATCGAGATATTAGATAAGCTTAAGAGTGGCTCACGTGTGGTGGATATAGTGAGGGCCATGGCGTTAATGAAGCGTCAGTTCGTACAATTAGGAAGAATGAGGCGAATATACGAGCTTGTGTAATGAATAACCCAAAATGTGACCTCATGAAAGAATGACACGTAGGTCCCAACAAGTAAATAAAACAGAAAACTTGTTGCTTGAGTGGATCGAACAGAAAACAAAGAAAGGTGCACCACTTAATTTCATCTTAATTAGGAAAAGGCATTACAGTTGTTTAAAGCAGTGTGTGACAAGGAAGGAAGGCCTGAAAATGAGTGTGTGTTTAGCGCAGGCTGGTTTCACAACTTTAAGTTGCATAATAAGTTGCATAATATTAAGTTTTCTGGTGAAAGTGCTTCAGCTGATCATACAGCAGCAAATAATTTCCCTGCTGAATTTCAGGAACTTATTTCTGATGGTGGCTATAAGCCACAGCAAGTGTTTAATGCTGACGAGACAGGTGTTTTCTGGAAGAAAATGCCAACACGAACTTATATCAGTCAGCAAGAGAAAAGTGCACCAGGCTTCAAGGCAGCAAAGGATCGCTTCACCTTGCTCCTTTGGGTAATGCATCAGGTGATTTCAAGTGTAAGCCCATGGTTATTTACCGCTCTAAGACTCCTCGTCCTTTGAGAGGTGTGGATAAAAACACCTTACCAGTAATTTGGAGGTCAAACCAGTCAGCATGGATGACAGAGGAAATATTTATTGACTGGTTTAAGCATCACTTTATTCCTGAAGTCAAGTTTTACCTGCACAGCAAGAACCTTGCATTCAAGGCTCTCTTCATTCTTGATAATTCCCGTACTCATCCACAAGCTTTGCTGGATGTGACCCCACATATAAAGTTGTATTTTACCTCCAAATACAACATCTCTGATACAACCACTGGATCGGGAGTTATTCAGACATTCAAGTGTAACTACACAAAAAGTTATAAAAAACTAGTTGCATCAATGGACTCTGACTCAACCTGGCAGTACCAAGCTTCTGGAGAAAATTTAACATTGCAGATGCCATCAGCTATGCTAGAAGTGCATGGAATGAAGTGCCCCAATCAACATTAAATGCAGGCTGGGGAAAGTTATGGCCTTCTGTAGTTAATTGTTTCACTGGTTTTCCCTTGCTTGAGAGTCAGGTTCAGGAAATTGTTCAGCTGGCAAGGAGATTACCAGGTGATGGTTTTGAAGATATGAATGAAGATGATGTGAATGAACTCTTAGAAGATAATGATGAAGACATGAGTCCAGAGGAAATGTTGGCAGAGTTTGATGCACAGATACAAGGGAGGGAGATAACAGAAGAAGATGAAGAAGAACCTGAAGAAAAAGAGTTAACATTGCAGCAGTTACGTGAGCAGTTCCATATTATTGGTAAAGTTGCAGACTTTTTCACTGAAGAGGATCCTGACAAAGCTAGAAGCAGGGCTTTGAACGGGGTCTAGACCAGCTGATGATGCCTTACCGTCAGCTGTATAATGAAATGCAGAATAAAAGAGCCCAGAGATCCATTACAGAATTTATGCACACACCAATACAACCATCGACTTCAGCACCAGGACCTCTACCATCCACTTCTACCGACAACCAACAACCATCCACCTCAGCCCAGTAGGGCCACACCATCCATATCCACTCTTCACTACAATCCACAAACATCATTACCCACAATTTAAGGTAAGAAATACTATTATTTCTTCAATTTTTGCAAGATCTGTTGGTCTAAAAAAACTTGTTTGGCTTTTTGGGGACTCTCAAACACGTATCCCTATTTTTCCCATAAGTTCTTTTAATTATTTAACACGATTTTACTTAACACGACGTTTTCAGGAACGTAACTACCGTGCTAAATGAGGGCCTACTGTATGTCCATCTCTCCCTATGCAAAAATGCTATGCACATAAAGGGCCCGAAGATCTGAAATTCTTTGCTAGAACACACTAGAGGGTATCTGCCTGCAAATCAATTTAAGGCCCTACTTAGAAATCACCTCATCACCCAAAATTAGCCAGACAAACACTTTACTTAACACCTACCAGTTACTCAAAAAACTCCTAAATAATTTATGACTTCTCAACAATTTGATCATTTACTTCAAACTTAAAATTGTTTCAATTTCATTACTGTATATTGTGCTTGATGATTGCTCAACTATTTAATCATTACTACAAACTTAAAAAAAAAAAAATTCAACTTCATTGTTTTAAATTGTGCTAAATTGTAATACTGTGTTTTTTTATATACAGTAGACTGTTATATTACATGGATTTATTTGCCACATTTTGGTTATTGCACTACTGAAAAATTGATACAATTTTATACAACACTTCGTAAAATTAACTTAACACGGTTCTGTTTGCTAACGCGGAAAAAATTTCCCCAGCACAAGCTGCCACCTTGTTGTGGGTCAGCAGGAGAGACCTCCCGCCATCCCTTGCCACTCCCGCCACCCCCATCCCAGCCTTCGTGAATATGTGTTCAGTTCCATTGTCTTAGGAGCAAGCTGTGTTTGTGAACTGTTTTTATCTTTTAATTGCCATATCTTGTATCTGCCAAGCAATCGTAGCACCCAGTAGGCATACAAGTGTTGCTGAAAGTGGCAAGAAAAGGTATGAGTGTTTAAGTCTTAGAACTGACGAAGAAAATTGAGATAGTATTAGACAAGAGATAGCCTATGACCTTAATGAAGTATCACTTAGTACAATTAAAAAGAATGAGGTAAATACAGTGGACCCTCGATTTTCGTTCATCTCCAAACTCGAACAATTATATAAGTGTATTTTCGTAATTGCTTCTGTAAGTGTAGTTTTGGGGGTCTGAAATGACTAATCCAATTTACATTTATCCTTATGGGAACAAATTCCTTCGGTAACTGCACTCAAAAAGCATTCTGGAAAGAATTTTCGGCAAAAACCGAGGGTCCACTGTACAGTGGACCCCCGAGTTTCGTAAAAACTTCACTCCTGAAGTCTGCTCAAGTGCCATTACCGAACGAATTTACTCCCTTAAGGAAAAATTTCACGTAGGTTAGTCTATTTCAGACCCCCAAAAATACACTTCCACAAGAACTTACAAAATTATACTTACATAATTGCACGATTTCCGGGGTATTCGTTAACCGAGGGTCCACTGTATATGAGTTTGTGTGATGACTGACTGACTTACTTGACAGACTTATAGTATAGTAATACAGTGAACCCCCGGTGATCGTGAGCGTCGGAGTTCGTGAAGTTTTTTAGCGATAATTTTGGTTCGGTGTTCACAAATCCGCTCGGAGTTCATAATTCGTCTCGGACGCGTACGCGTGGCCTGAGCGGGCCCGGGCACTCCATTCAGCGTCAGTATGCTATTGTTTACCAGCGAGTGACCGCCACCCACGCATTCATACCATTGTCATTATTTCAGTGTTTTTAGTGCTTGCAACTGCTAAATAAGCCACCATGGGCCCCAAGAAAGCTCCTAGTGCCAGCCCTGTGGTAAAGAATGTCAGAAATACGGTAGAATTGAAGAAGGAAATCATTGCAAAATATGAAAGTGGAGTTCGTGTGGCTGAGCTGGCCGTGCTGGTAACCTGTACAACGACAATGTGGTGTCCCATTTCAGGAAAGTTTCAAAGAAATGCCAGACACAGAGCTCCCTGGACAGATTTTTTGTTAGAGAGGGTTCTAGTGACTCTCAACCTGGTCCTAGTGGCATTAAAAAAACAAGGCCAGTAACCCCAGAAAAGAACTTGGTACCTGCAGTGTTAACCCTTAAACTGCCCACACGTAGATACACGTTCACGTGCGTAGCTAACCGAACGTAGGTCTGGTTTTTTTTTCAAATGCTTTTAACCTTGCCACGATAAGCCTGAGTTGCCTAGAGATTAGAGAATGGGTCTGTGCACTCAAGTGTGCAGTATTACAAAATGTGGGATTGACAAACAAAATGCACTCTTCATTTTAAACAAAAAGAACAATTTATTTTTTTCTCAAAATATTCGCTCAGCTACGCACGTGAACGTATATCTACGTGTGGACAGTTTAAGGGTTAAACGGTCCAAACGTATATATACGTTAGTACTGCTACTGCCCCAAACGTATTTTTACATTTTATTTTTCCTGCCTCCAAATTTGGAACGATTGGCCTGAGATGGCTGGTGAGCATAGAATGGGTCTTAACACTCGGTGTGTGCCATATTAAAAAAAAATCTGGGACCACTTAATACCTTGTGGGAGCACCAGGTAAATTGAGCGCCAGCTAGAGCAAACACTGCGGCAAACACCAAGGATTCACTGATGTCATGTCATATTAACACTCCCCTTTGAAGTGGAAAGTGATGTCGGCAGACTGGCAGGCCAGCTGGCTGCCTGCCTGCCTGGCCACCTGGCTGCCTGCCTGGCCACCTGGCTGGTCAGCTGGGTACCTGATTGGCTGTCTATCTCTGTCTGTCTGTCTGTATCTATCTGTCTCTGTCTCTATCTGTCTATCTCACAGGAACACATACGTAAATACAATTATACATAGTGTAAATTACCTAGGATAACTAAAAAAAATCAAGACAAAGTGATATAATGTGCTTGTGATCTGCGTAATACCAGTTGGTTTATGAGCTATTCTCTGAGACAAGCAGACAGAAAGATACACACACAGACAGACAGGTTTGCGTAACAAATAAAGGGAAGCAGTGTAAGCTCGTCAAATGTCATCACTGTAATTACTGGCCTGATAAGAAGAGATAAGACTACCCCTCACCCCTCATCAAATGTCACCAGTCATCATTAGTGGAGATCAGATGAGGCAGTGACACATATCTTACATAATGGCTTCAAGGGAACTTTATTATTATTATTATTATTATTATCATTATTATGCACTATCATCATTATTATTATTATTATTATTCACTATCATTATTATTATTATTTTTATGCACTATCATTATTATTATTATTTGAGTACAATTTCAGTACCTAATGTGTATTACTGTCAGAACAAAGATTGGCTATGAAATCACAAGAACTACTATAAATTGTAATTATCAGAACATAAAAATTATATAAAAATAATAATAAAAAAAGAGAAAAAAAGGTATATCGGCAACAATTCTGCTAACGTCAGAGCTCCTGTGGCTATCAGGTGAGCATCCAGTGCCAACCTCTCCGCCTCATGTCTCAGTAACTACTCACCCTAATAACACTTAAAAAAATGTGTTCGTTATTTCTATAAAAAAAAAAAAAAAAAAATATTCGGGGCACTGGGCGTGCGAACATATATATACGTTTGGACCGTTTAACGGTTAAAGACTATGTAGAGGTAGAGGCTGAAGGATTCATCCCCCAACAAGTGCTCAATTGTGACGAAACAGCCCTGTTTTGGAAGAAAATGCCAAACAGGACCTACATTACACAGGAGGAAAAGGCACTGCCAGAACACAAGCCTATGAAAGACAGGCTAACTTATGTTGTGTGGTAATGCTAGTGGGGATTTCAAAGTGAAGCCTTTACTCGTGTATCACTCTGAAAATCCCAGAGTTCAAGAAATACAGTGTTGCCAAGGCTATTTGTGTGTGATATGGAAGGCTAACACTAAGGCATGGGTCACGAGGGAAATTTTCCTTGATTGGTTCAATGAAGTGTTTGGCCCCAGTGTGAAGAAATACCTCCTGGAAAATAAACTGGGCCTCAAGTGCCTCCTGGTAATGGACAATGCTCCTGCTCATCCTCGAGACTTGGAAGAGCAAATTGTGGAGGAGTTTCAGTTCATCACAGTGAAGTTCTTGCCCTCTAATACCACTCCTCTCCTCCAGCCCATGGACCAGCAGGTCATTTCAAACTTCAAAAAACTGTACACCAAAGCAATGTTTCAAAGATACTTTGACATAACCTCGGACACTGAATTGACCCTAAAAGAGTTTAGGAAAGATCACTTCAATATCCTCCATTGCATAAACCATATAGGGAAGGCTTGGGAGGAAGTGACCTCCAGGACTTTGAACTCTGTTTGAAAAAAACTGTGGCCAGACTGTGTCCCAGAGAGGGATTTTGAAGGGTTTGGGGCTGACCCCCAGGACCTTGAGCCTGTTGTGGAAAAAATTGTGGCACTGGGGAAGTCCATGGGGTTGGAGGTTAGTAGCGAGGATGTGGAAGAGTTGGTGGAGGACAACAATGAAGAGCTAACCACTGCAGATCTGCAAGAGCTTCTTCTGCAACAGCAACAGTCCACAGCTTGGGAAATTGCTTCAGAGGAGGAGGAAGAGAGGTGGAAGACAGTGCCTTCAAAGATTAAGGAGATTTGTGCCAAGTGGACTGATGTTCAAAGATTTATGAATCATTTTCACCCTGACAAAGCTGTTGCAGGCCGTGTTGGCAACATGTACTATGACAATGTGGTGTCCTATTTCAGGCAAGTTTTAACCCTTTCAGGGTCAGTGCTGTACAGTGGTCCCCCGAGTTTCGTAAAAACTTCACTCCAGAAGCCTGCTCAAGCGCCATTACCGAACGAATTTACTCCCTTAAGGAAAAATGTCACGTAGGTTAGTCTATTTCAGACCGCCAAAAATACACTTCCACAAGCACTTAAAATATTATACTTACATAATTGTACGATTTCCGGGGTGTACGAAACTCGGGGGACCACTGTACTAGTACGGCTTGACAGCCAGGGTTGGTGTCGTACTTGAACGCCTAAATTCTAGCGCCTTCAAATCTAGCGAAAGCTGGTAGGCCTACATATGAAAGAATGGGTCTGTGTGGTCAGTGTGCGCAGTATAAAAAAAATCCTGCAGCGCACAGTACATAATGAGAAAAAAAAACTGACCGTATTTTTCGTTTAAAACGGCTACTTTGCAGTCTATTTTCGCATGGTATTTATTGATGTATTCTCGTTTTCTTGGTCACATTTGATAAAATGGAAGATATATTACAGAAATATAGATGATTTTGATTGGTTTTACTATGACAAGTACCTTGAAATTGAGCTCAAAGTAGTAGTGACAATGTTTGAGTTTTGCATGTTCAAGAGTAAACAAATCACGCTATGCATGATTATCAGCAAAAATTGAACATTTCCGCTACTTTGAGCTCAGTTTCAAGCCATTTCCAGTACTAAAACCAATCAAAATCATCTCTATATCTGTAATATACCTTCCATTCTATCAAATGAGACCAAGAAATTGCAAATACAACTATACAAAGTACGTATATGAAAAAACACTGCAAAGTCGCTCTTTTAATCGAAAATTGCGGTTTCAGTTTTTTTCTCTCATTATGCACTGTGTGCTGCAGGATTTGTTTTATGTGGTGCACACTTACCACATAGATGTATTCTCTCATATCTAGGCCCAAATTTGCTGTTCAAAGCTTATCTGAGTGAGCTGAGCTCATAACGTAGAACTACCTGGAGTCTACCTGGAGAGAATTCCAGGGGTCAACGCCCCTGCGGCCCGGTACGTGACCAGGCCTCCTGTTGGACCAGAGCCTGATCAACCAGGCTGTTACTGCTGGCCGCACGCAGTCCAACGTACGAACCACAGCCTGGCTGGTCAGGTACCGACTTTAGGTGCCTGTCCAGTGCCTGCTTGAAGACAGCCAGGGGTTTTATGGCAATCCCCCTGATGTATGCTGGGAGGCAGTTGAACAATCTTGGGCCCCTGACACTTATTGTGTTGTCCCTCAACGTGCTAGTGGCACCCCTGCTCTTCATTGGGGGGATGTTACATAGCCTGCCGAGTCTTTTGCTTTCGTAGGGAGTGATTTTTGTGTGCAAGTTTGGTACTAAGCCCTCGAGAATTTTCCATGTGTATATAATAATGTATCTCTCCCGCCTGCGTTCTAGAGAGTACAGGTTTAGGAACTTCAAGCGTTCCCAGTAGTTGAGGTGGTTTATCGCACTTATGCGTGTGGTGAAGGTTCTCTGCACATTTTCAAGGTCAGCAATTTCACCCGCCTTGAAAGGTGCCGTTAGTGTGCAGCAATATTCTAGCCTAGATAGAACAAGCGATCTGTAAAGTGTCAACATGGGCTTGGCATCCCTGGTTTGAAGGTTCTCATTATCCATCCTGTCATTTTCGAGCAGATGCAATTGCTACTTTGTTATGGTCCTTGAAGGTGAGATCCTCTGACATGATCACTCCCAGGTCTTTGACATTATTTTTTCGCTCTATTGTGTGGTTGGAATTAGTTTTGTACTCCGATGAGATTTTAATTTCTTCACGTTTTCCGTATCTGAGTAATTGAAATTTCTCATCATTGAACTTCATATTGTTTTCTTGCAGCCCATTTAAAGATTTGGTTTATGTCTGCTTGGAGTCTAGCCGTGTCTTCAACGGTGGACACTGTCATACAGATTCGGGTGTCATCTGCAAAGGAAGACACAGCACTGTGGCTTATATCCCTGTCAATATCTGATATGAGGATGAGGAATAGGATGGGAGCAAGTACTGTGCCTTGTGGAACAGAGCTTTTCACAGTAGCTGCCTCAGACTTTACTCTGTTGACTACTACTCTTTGTGTTCTACATGTTAGGAAATTATAGATCCATCTACCAACTTTTCCTGTTATTCCTTTATCACGCATTTTGTGTGCTATTACACCATGGTCACACTTGTCAAAGGCTTTTGCAAAATCTGTGTATATAACATCTGCATTCTGTTCATCTTCTAGAGCATCCAGGACCTTGTCGTAGTGGTCCAGTAGTTGGGACAGACAGGAGCAGCCTGCTCTAAACCCATGCTGTCCTGGGTTGTGCAATTGATGGGTATCAAGATGGGTGGCGATCTTGCTTCTTAGAACCCTTTCAAAGATTTTTATGATATGGGACGTTAGCGCAATTGGTCTGTAGTTCTTTGCTATTGCTTTACTGCCCCCTTTGTGGAGCGGGGCTATGTCTGTTGTTTTTAGTATCTGCGGGACGATCCCAGTGTCCATGCTTCCTCTCCATAAGATGTTAAGAGCATGTGATAGGGGCTTCTTGCAGTTCTTGATGAACACGGAGTTCCATGAGTCTGGGCCTGGAGCAGAGTGCATGGGCATGTCATTTATTGCCTTTTCGAAGTCATTTGGCGTCATGGTGATGTCAGAAAGGCATGCGTCTGTCAAATTCTGTGGCACTCTCATAAAAAATTCATTTAGGTTTTCGATTTTCAGTCTGGTTAGTGGCTCGCTACAAACTGAGTCATACTGGGACTTAAGTAACTCGCTCATTTCCTTGCTGTCATCTGTGAAGGACCCATCCCGTTTAAGTAGGGGCCCAATACTGGTTGTTGTTCTCGACTTTGATTTTGCATAGGAAAAGAAATACTTTGGGTTTCTTTCAATTTCATTTATGGCTTTTTGTTCTTCCCGTGTCTCTTGATTCCTGTAAGATTCCTTTAGTTTTAATTCAATGCTTGCTATTTCTCTGACTAGTGTCTCCCTACGTATTTCAGAGATATTGGCCTCCTGTAGCTGCTCCGTTATTCTTTGCCTTCGCCTGTATAGGGAGCGCTACTACGGTTTGGATCCTGAACTCAAAGCCGTAGAACTACGGCACGGACCCTGAAAGGGTTAATATTGTTTGTTATGTTATTAGATGAATTAGATAATATGAATTAGATATTATGTTATTAGATGAATTGATATTAGTGTCATATTGAAGGACTATCTTGTCCTGTCTCCAAACAAACTTCTGCCGCCGCCATCACCAGCCACATACATAATGACATATTTTATTCATTCTAGAGTGTATATGATGTTTCTATGTTATTTATATTGTTTATTATGTCATATTAGATGAATTGTGATAGATAAATAAGCCGTATAGAGTTGATATTAGCATCATAGTGAAAAAGTATTTTGTCCTGTCTCCAAACAATACTCTCCTCCTGCCTTCAATAAAGGTATGTAAGTTATTTAAATGTTCATTTATCCATTTCTTTATTCATTTTATTTAGTTCTCATTATTTTGTGTATGTAAAACTATATAGTCAGTCTTAAAAAAAATATTTTTTGTTGATATTTTTGTCTGGAATGGATTAATTGTATTTACATTAATTTTTATGGGAAATATTATTTCACTTTCAGGCCGAGCTTCTGGAACGGATTATGGCCGATAAGCGAGGGTCCAATGTATCACCACCTACCAGCACCATCACCACACCCACCAGAACCATCACCCCACCTACCAGCAACATCACCCCACCTTCCAGCACCATCACCCCACCCACCAGCACCATCACCCCATCTACTAGCACCATCACCCCACCTTCCAGCACCATCACCCCCACCTACCAGTATCATCACCCCACCTACCAGTACCAACACCCCACCTACCAGCACCATCACCCCACCTACCAGTACCATCACCCCACCTACCAGCATCATCACCCCACCTACCAGTACCATCACCCCACCTACCAGCATCATCATCCCACCTACCAGTACCATCACCCCACCTACTAGTACCATCACCACACCTACCAGTACCATCACCCCACCTACCAGCATCACCCCACCTACCAGCACTTGTAATACCTTATTATTTTAATCAGAAAAGGAGATTTACTAGGACTAAGGAAAACTCAGTTATTTATATTTACATCAAAGAGAGGACACATCATAGTACAGTGGACCCCCGAGTTTCATATGTTCTTATTTCAGAACATCGTGTTTTCGTAAGCTTTTTCGATT
>WNWK01053332.1:0-11903 GCA_009830355.1 Cherax destructor
GTTCAGTCTGTGCCTCTTTCAAACACTGGATCGTGAAAGTCCTAAACATTGGGAATAATCGATTAATAATTTTATATTTATAAAATATTACCCAAAAAAAGTGATTTTAAAGATTTTCATTTTTTAAAAGGAAAAAGCAACAAAACTTACTCTTTAGGTTTCCAGACCAGGACGTCTTGTTGTTGGGCCCCCCGCCCGCTGTCAGGGGGGTGACGATAATCTTCAGTGAGGAAGTGGAGGGCATCACCTGCCTCTCACCCCTTCCCTTTAACCTTGAGGGCCACTTGGATGTGCGGGGGACTGGGGAGCTCCTCACGCTCGGAGAATTTGTAATCTCCTCTCACCCAAACTCATTTTCGTGATCCTGCCCTGGATTTCCCTTCGTACCCTTAGTGGATACTGCCCCTTCTACTATTTTCCTATTTTTTTTTAGAATAATCCATCTTTTTTTATTAATATTTTCTTAGTAAATATTCCTTTCTTGGGGTTTTCCTTTTTTTCATATGATTTTTGTTCGTTTATTATCATCATTTTAATTTTTTATTGCTTTTGATTCTTCTTAAAGTTCTGTGAACCTTTTTTCCGGGAAAACGAGCTAAAATGTTTTACAGATTAAGTTCTTTTTCACAGGCGTCTCTCAACGGCATTGTATTGTTGTCGCATTTCTCTGTCTGACCTTTTCCTCTTTACTCACCCTTTCCCCGAACTTTTTATCTTCTTTCGTCGTCTTATTCTATTTCCAGAATTTTTTTCGTTAGAGAATCATTAATCACTTTAAAATGCCCTACACTCGTATTCTGTTTAGTGTTTTCTAGGGAGGAAATCTATATATTCTTAAACATGTTTTCAACTTGAAGTGCTCAACAGGTCCCAAGGGACATAATGTAAACAGAGTTCATTTTCTTCAACCCGTTAACAGATCACATAAACCCAGCCAAAAAATCATATGCATTCTCATACCCCCAAGATCATACTGCATGCCTGTGTGTTCTTTAAAAAAATGGTCAGCCCCCCTTAGCGTGTTTTTCATTCTTGTTGAACTGTGGTTTTTCCCCCGTTAGGGATCCCTGGCGTGCTGAAAAATTTACAGGGTTTTTTAAGGTCCCATAATTTAGCTGCGGTAAAAGAAAATGAGATGTGTAAAGGTGCCCGCACAGCCTCAGGTGACAAGACATAAAGGGAAGGGGGACGGGGGGCACCCCCGGGGGCGTTTTTATGTTAGTGGAAATTTTCAACGCGAGACTGCACTCATCAATTCAAAATATCAGATATGCAGCATCGGAGATGAGTGCTGATCTTAAAGGATGGCAGTTAACATTAATTAAAGTAGGCTGCAACAATATATTCAAAAAATTTTTTTAAGGTCGGAAGCCGAAGCCAACATGTGTTGTTTTGGGGTTTGGGTTTGAAAATTTTCCCTAGTACGGGCCATAGGTCTGCTGCAGTTTTCCCTAATTTCTTATGTCTTAAGACACAATATGAAGAAGAACCTTTTTTGACTTTTTTGGGACAACGACTTTGTCAATGGAAAAAAGCTCCTTCAGTATTGTGTTTTCCCTAACCATAAAACCCAATAGGTTCAGCCCCCAGGGGAGAAACCCCGCCGACCCCACCTGAAAAATTAAACAAGCATTGTGAAACACGGGACCAGGAGCATCTTCCCCAGATTTAATAATTTGGTAGAATTACCGACAATAGTTAATAAAAGGGAAAAAAAATGCAACTAATGTGACTTTTTATTGTGGAGTTTCAAAGGTTTTGGGAAATAGTACTTAACCCAGAAAATTGGTAAATCTGGAAAAAAAAAATAATTGATAAAAAAGGGAATTCTCCTTTCTCGAAGGGGGGTGAAATAGAGATCAAAAAAGTTCCCTGGGTCTGCCGGAACTTCTTTCGAAAATCCCCCCCATGACTTTTTTTTTTTTCTCTCGGTTATTTGGAAAATGATGCATTCACCATAAATATTTTTAGTGAGAAATTTTAAAAAAAATATTTTAATATGAATTTCTATTATGTTTTGGTATATGATACAGTTTATGCGTAAGAGAACCCGGGTGGCGATTTTTAGCAAACGACTTTGCTCTCATAGGGGGAAGTTATAGACGGAAAAGATAAAAAAGTTACATGTTTTTAAATTTTTGGAACGATTGCAGCTCTGCACTGGGGGTACTACATGAAACATAAAAAAGGAGGAACACTGCGGGATTTTGGCCCCATTTGGCAAGCCCTTTACAATAACCCACTAACAGAACATTTGCCCCCCCCTTTTGTGCCCTAAAATCAAAATTTTGTCATTTTTTGACCTTTTAGATAATCAGAATGCCTGACTGGGGAACCTTTTTTTGCCAACAAAAAATATTTGGGGGATCACTGAATTTTTTTATGGAGATGGTTCAGTGGGGTCATCCTTTCCCCTATTCTCCATCAGTCTCAACTCTTTGTTTGGACATTAAAGTTTTCCTGTGGGGTTGCAGAAAAACCCATTGCTTGCCCTCCCCAGTTTCCTTAAGATCAAACAACATGTAACGTTTAAACAATATTACACAAAAATACGTACATATTTATTCTTGCAGAATATAAAACTTGCTATTTTGGCTTAATTGAACCTCTTCTTGGAAAGAAAAAGCAAAAATTTGTTTATGCAAAAATTTTCCCAAAAAATCTCTGAACCTAACAAAATATTTTTGTGTTTTTACTACCTTTGGGATCTGTTTTTAACCCTTGATAAATGACATCCTTAGATGTGTTTAAAAATGTATTCCAAAAAATATCAGTGTTTATTAATGTCATAAGTTTCCCAAGAAGTTAAAATAATAAAAATTTTTTTTAATTTTTTTTCGTTATTTTTTATTCCTTTGTTTATCATTTAAATCTTCTTTATGATCTGGAAACCCCTTTTCTTTAACCAAAAACGGTTATAGCATAATAATAACTTTTGTGGGTTGTACAAAAAAAAAACAACAAAAACAAGGTTTTGTCTCTCCGTGAAACAAATGAAAAATATATAAACCCTCAATTTTAAACACAACAAGTCCCCTAAAAGAAATTTTCATTCCTTTTCTAAATCTGTTTTTTACGTTTCTGGGGTCTTTTTCTTACACAAAAATTTAACTTTTCATTATTTGTTCTCTATTTTTACTGTTCCTCTTGAAAGGAACTTTTTTCCCGTACAGTTAGTTCTTTTCTGTTCTCTTTTGTTATGGAGTTCCTCTTATAAGACAGAGTAACGTAACGTTGTTGTAGGGTTCCCACTAGTAAGATTCAGCAAAATTCGTGTTGAGATTTCCCACCCACCATTGTTGGCGTGAGTAGAGGGGGGAGGTGCCAGAAAAAGCGTGAATGTGTGGGGCCTGGTGCATTGGTGCGGGCCTGGCTTAGCCTGGTGCGTGGGCCTATTTTAGGTTTGGGCCACAAAGTGAGTGATGCTCATGCTTCCAGGGCAGATGAGACATCCGGGTCTGTTTCTACTGTTTTCTTTTTTTACTTTGGTTTGTGGCATCGAACCCTCTGGGCGTTCGTATATTTTTTTTTTATAATTATGCCTGAAACCTACTTCGTTTAAATTTTGATAAAGAACAGTTAAAAATTCTGACAAAACGCAGGGACAAGAAATTCTAACGAATAACAGGACTAAAAAGTTCTGGCATTGAACGGGTTTTAAAGGGGGAAAAGGAAATTTGTTCTTATAAAATTGTCCATCATTTTAATGCCCATCCCCCAAAAACAATGGGGTTATGTCTCTCTGAAGGAATGGGTGACCCGGGCAATCAATGTTAAGAGGATAAAACCCCTTTTTAAAAATTTCCGCAAACCCAATTTTATTAAATCTTTATGGCTGGGAACCTGAAAAGGGTGACACGAACTCCACCAAGTCCCTGTAAAACCCAAAAAACCGCCTCCTGTAAAAAAGAACAGCTATAGCAAAATTATCCCCTCCCAAATTTACTGTCATGCATGTATGTAATTTGTTTCATGTGTCCCTATTTTGGTGGGATCTTCCCTCAATGTTCTCATAACCCAAAAACACACAATTTCCAAATTGGTTTTTCCCCCTTTTTTTACCCCCTTCCCCCTCACCCCCACCCACCCTTTTTTCCCCATTCCTCCTTCCTATCCTTTTTCCCCAACAACATACCTCTGCCAAAGAACGCTGTACTCTGAAAAAAGGGGAAAGATAGCCGCCACGTCATGGGCCAAAGAAATGTAATCGGAAAAATCTATTCTTCATGGACCAAGTACTTTGTATTCAACCCCCCCTGTCATGACCAAGTAAATTCTCGCCCTATATCGGTGCATACTTTTAAGGGAACCCTCTCCCCTGGACATGATTACCCTCCCCAAGGGGAAAAATCTGCCCAAAAAAATCAAGCAAAATCCCCTAAAACGACCAAAAAATACCCGCTACAGAACAATTACATGATTGTTGATACCCAACCTTTTAAATAGTTATTGTCTCTCAATTTTCCTAACTTAAAATGAAAGTTCGCATCGTTAAAAATATTTTTTTCCTTTAAAAGGTTTGGGCCAAAGGAAGAGTAAGAAGGAAGATGTTTAAAACCCGGGCTTTTCCAGCTCTTAAAAAAAGGGGGCCTCTGTTTTTTCCGAAAAGATACAGAGGGAACAAGATGAATAAGAGAAAGATGCAGATAAGAACAAGACACAGACTAGAACAAGATACAGAAAAGAACAAGATACAGACTAGAACAAGAAAAGACAAGAAAAAGATCGACTAGAACAAGATACAGACTAGAATAAGAAAACTAGAATAAGAATAGACTAAAACAAGTAAAAGACTAGAATAAGGACAGATAGAAAAAGATACAGAAGAACAAGATACAGAAAAGAACAAGATACAGACTGAACAAGATACAGACTGAAAAGAGAGACAGAATAAGAGTGCAAACAAAAAAGATAAATAAGGGACAGACTAGAACAAGAACAGACAAAACAAGATACAGACAATAACAAGATACAGACAAAAAGATAAGACAAGACCTAAAACAAGAACAAGATCAGAAAAGAACGATACAGACAATAACAAGATACAGACAAGAACATACAAAAAAGAACAAGATACAGAAAAGAAAAAGATACAGACAAGAACAAGATACAGACTAGAACAAGATACAGACTAGAATAAGAGACAACAAGAACAAGATACAGACAAGAACAAGATACAGAAAAGAACAAGATACAGACAAGAACAAGATACAGACAAGAACAAATCAGACAAAACAAGATGCGAAAAAAGAAAAAGATATACTAGAACAAAATACAGAAAGAAAAAAGATCAGAAAAGAACAAAATTCGACAAGAAAAAGAAGACAAGAAAAAGATCGAAGAAAAGGATACGAAAAAGATAAAAAGAACAAAGTACAGACGTTCAGCAGAACGTCTGTTTTTAATAGTGAGGAGGAATTTCAGAAAAATTTGTAATTTAAAGAATCACTTTGTTCAGCATCAATCTTATTTGGGAAATAAATATTTTCTTTAAAAAGTAAAAAAAATTTTTAAAAAAAGGTGCAACATGAGTTTCTGTACAACAGACCCCCGACATTTAGCATTTATTTCCCCGTTAAAATTAAATTTCAAAACACGGTTATGTGTGTGTTTGTGTGTGTGTGTGTGTTTTGTGTGTGTGTTTTTGTTTGTGTGTTTGTGTGTGTTTGTGTGTTTTTTGTGATTGTTTGTGTGTGTGTTTTGTGTGTGTTTGTGTGTGTTTTTATGTGTGTGGGTGTGTGTGTGTGTTGTTTGTGTGTTAGTTAGTTTGGTTATTTCCATTTTGTCCTGGCACATGTCGATTTGCCGGGCCCTTTGTATGTATGTGTGTTTGTGTGTGTAAGGAAACCTAAAATGTTTCCGCCCCCCGGGGTTTTAAACCCCGGGCCTGTATCAGGCAGTTTGTCAGGCCCCGGGGCTGTGGTTGTGTGTGTTTTGTGTGTGTGTGTGTGTGTGTGTGTGTTTTACTCCCCTTTTTGGTTGCAGGTGTAATCATAGCCCCTGGCCCCACCTCTTCACTGATCGCTCGGTCCCTCTCTCCCTGCTCCATGAGCTTTATCCCTCGTCTTAAAATATTTTTTTTTTCCCTGCCTCCACTACGTCATTTTCCAGACTATTCCACTTCCCGACAACTTTATGTCTGAAAAATATTCCTAACATCCCTTTGACTTATATCTGTGTTCTGATAAACCTCCCGGTTCAAGTGCCACGTAAAAGTTGATTCACGTTCAATAAATCCCCAAAATTGGAATCAAAGAAAATCTGGTAAATTGGCAAGCAAACTGACTTTGGGCAAAAGTCCCGCCTGAACTTGTCACTGCTGAATTTAAATATCACCAGACGTTAGGGGGAAAAAACACCTCGAAATTCGCCTGAAAACTGACACACAAAAAACCATTTTATTTTCAAGGAAGGAAATTCTTTTATCTAAAATTGGGGGGGTTTTTTCTTTTTTGAGGTTTTAAAAAATTTCCTGTTTAGAAGTTGAATATTTGGCCGTTTTTTAAAACAAGATGAGCAGGAAAATTTCATTTTTGTGTGGAAAAATTTTTTTTTTTGTTTTTTTTTTTTTTTTTAAATTTAAAAATTAATTTTTAAAATTATATATTTTTTATATATATATATATATATATATATATATATATAATTTTTGTGTGTGTTCTGTCCCCAAAATTTTGGTGTCCCCCTGTAGTGGGGACCCAGTGTGTTGGGGACCACTGTGTGTGGTGTCTCACTGTTTGGGGGTCCCTGTAGTGGTGACCCAGTGTGTGTGGGGACCCACTGTGTGGTGACCCATGTGTGTGGTTCTCCTGTGTGTGGTGTCCCCCTTTTGTGGTTCCCCTTTTGTGGTGTCCCATGTTTTGGTGACCCACTGTGTGGGGACCCACTGTGTGTGATGTCTCACTGTGTGTGGGGTTTCCCCTGTGTGTGGTGTCCCTGTAGTGGTGACCCAGTTGTGTGGTGACCCACTGTGTGTGGTGACCCACTGTGTGGTGACCCCTGTGTGGGTGTCTCACTGTGTGGGTGTCCCACTGTGTGTGGTGCCCCCTGTGTGTGATGTCTCACTGTGTGTGGTGTTCCACTGTGTGTGGTGTCCCACTGTGTGGGTGCCCCACTGTGTGGGTGTCCCCTGTGTGTGGCCCCACTGTGTGGGGTTCCCTGTGTGGGGTGACCACTGTGTGGGTGTCCCACTGTGTGTGGTGTTCACTGTGTGTGGTGCCCCACTGTGGGGTTTTCCACTGTGGGGGTTTCCCACTGGGTGGGTGCCCCACTTTTTGGGGTGTCCCACGTGTGTGGTGACCCACTGAGTGTGGTTTCCCACTGTGTGGGTGTCCCACTGTGTGGTGACCCACTGTGGTGTCCCACTGTGTGGGTGTTCACTGTGTGGGTGTCCCATTGTGGGGTTTTCCACTTGTGTTGCCCCACTGGTGTGGTGTCCCTGGTGGGGTGCCCCCACTTTGTGGTGCCCCACTGTGTGTGGTAATTTTGGGGTGTCCCACTGTGTGTGGTGCCCCACTGTTTTGGGTGCCCCCTGTGTGTGGTGCCCCCACTGTAGTGGTATGTAGTGGTATACTGTAGTGGTGTGTGTTTTAAGGTACTTGTGGTGTCTAGTGGAAAAATTAGCGCTTTGTGTGGTACACTGCATTGGTGTGTAGTGGTGTATGTTTCATTGTAGTGGTTTCTAGTGGAACAATGGCTCTTTGTAGTGGTACACTGCGTGGTTTTTAGTGTTGGTTCATTATTACATTAAGTTCAAGAAATCAATAATATAGTCGTATAAGAGCACTCGACAAAGAGAACACCCAGGACTGATATAGTTTGCAATACCTTCCTCAAAAAGATGCAAATTGTTGCCCATGTGTTTTTTCTCTACTAAAAAAATAAAAAACACAATCCCTTGAAGGGAACAATCAAAAAAACCCATCGGGGCTTAATTAATGGCGTTTGGTTCGACAATTACGCTGGTCTTTAGATAAGATGATTATTCTCACCCCTTTTGCATAAAGGTAGATCTATGATCGTTATCTTTCCCTTTTAAGAACACTGCTAATACCGAGACATCGAGAATAATATTTAAATGGTTACCCAAAATGTGTGGTATGTTCCCTGACCTCTCGTGGGGCGTGAAGGGTCTTCCTGGTGACCCTTTCCCGGGGTCAACGACCCACCCCCTTCTTGCCAGGTTTTTTGTATAACAAACCTTTTGGGGACAACATTTGTTTTTTTTAGAGCATCAACCCTTGTTTTTTCTAGCCCTTTTTCCAAATATATATACCTGCCTCGCATGGGATATTGCAGTGGGCCTTGTTTCTTATGTTCTTATATCTGTTTGTTTTCCAACATGTGGTTCATTATTATTATTATGATAATAATAATAATAATAATAAAAATTAATAATAATAAAAATTAAAATAAAATAATAATAAAAATTTTTTTTTTCATGTTAAGCGTTTCCAGTGGGTTTTTCCCGGGCAAGACGTAGTGGAGGCGATCCTCCGTTGGGAATTTTTCGCTGATAAGGGGGAAGGGAGTTTTGTCTTTTTTCAGAAATTAAGCAATTTCTTCTTTTCTATTTAAAACTATGTGCCTTTGTGTTTCTTATTTCTTTGAATCTAAATTTTGTGTGTTTTTTTTCAATATTGTGTTAATTTTATTATATTTTTTTTATTATTTTAATAAAATCTCAAATTCATCCACCCGCATACTTTAACTATTTTTTAACCACAACTTAGTCCTGTTAAATTATATAAAGTCTCGGATTATTTTTTTTATTTAAAAAGTTTTTCTATCCTTTCTTAATTTTCCTCCCAAATTTTTTAATATTTTTCAGCCTCGATATATTTCATAAATATCTCCAAAAAAGTGTCTCTTTTTATACTTCACTTCTTCACGTAGACTGACTAGTTAACCACTTATTTTTTTTTAAATGTTTTCTCTTCTTCAACTTACAAAGTATCGAATATAACTAATAATAAATTGTACACCAGCATTCGTCAGCTTGTTCAATCTTTTTTTTTTTTCCCTTATGCTACTAATAAAAAACCTTTTTTATTCTTTTGTATATTTTTTTTTTGCCAACATAGACAACAGTCTGGTAGCTGTTTGGGGGAACATATCCCCCGGGCAGTCTGACATGGTTTGAAAAAGAAATAGAATCCTGGGCCAACAGTACCTGTGGACATCTTCTCAGTATAAAGGGGCATTAGAACTTATCAAAATTACAGACCAGTAGCTCTAACATCTCTGGACGGGTCAATTGGAAAGGGTGACACGACCCCAAAATACTAACTCTGGGACAAAAAGAGCTGCACAACCCCAAAACCCACATGGTTTTGATCGGGGAAAATCAACCTTTAAACTCTAAACCATGATGAAAAATTTTGAAGATTTTTTAAGAAATTCAAACGGGCGCACACAGTGGCTGCCCGTTTTTTCTTGGCAGTGTATTTTATCATCCTTTTTTTTTTTATTTATAGTTTTTACAATTAACCAACCTAACCAACACTACCCCAAACTAATTTACAAATGGGCTACAAAATAAAGGGAAATGAGGGGAAATTATTAAAGGGAAAAGGGTGCAGCCTTCCAGACGAGATAAACTTGAAAATTCATATCAAAATTTTGGATGATTAGAAAAGTAACATAAAATCACCCTTTAAAAGAACCCGAATAATTGGAGCATATAAGTAAAAATTTCCCGTGGGGTAGAAAATGCATGATATTAATGGTGACCATTCCCGGTATTTAGATTAAATTTTAAGTCTCAAAGGGGGGTTATGCAAAAAAAAAGGACTTCACCTAAATACGGGAAGGAAATTTAACGACTTATCATAACAGTCAGTTGAGCTACAGTATCATTAAGACTACACAATAGAAAAATATTACAAAATCAAGTTCAATGATGGGTTGGATACTGGTCTAAATGAGTATTTTTTTAAAAAGAAGTAATGCCAATGATGACACTATTCAAATCATTTTTGGTTCTCTCGCTTTAAAAAATTTTTCAGTGAGGAGGACTTTTTGAAGGCAGAAAAGATATCAAACCAAAAAGATATTGGTTCCCAGCCATTTAGAGCCAAAAACTATTTCGACTACTGGGCCCTCCGAATGGAAGATAACATGAAGATACTTAAGGGTTAGCCCCATCTGGAGGAAGATATAAGAAGCAAATAAACTCATTGAACAGAAAAGGCAAGTAGGTAAGATTTGTCGGGAAACAGGAAAAGTGTTTCCTGTGCGGGTTTAGTCATATTTGACCCGCCACTGGAGCTTTGGCCATCAGACCGAGGCCTTCCGCTGGCTTGGTCCACCCCTTTAAAAAATTTAAAGGTTAAATTTTTTATTCTTAAAAAGCAAATATGATTTTATTATTATAATAAAAAGAAGCCTAAACCACAAGGGTCATACAGCGCGGAAAAGGTGATAAACAATAAGAGAACAGAATTAAACAATCTGTTTCCAAATTACTCCATGTCAAAAATTTTTTAAGAAACTGGGTCAACACCTCTGTAAAAATTCCTGATCAACCAAGCTGTGAAAAATATGTATGCCCGTGGACAGACACCAGCAACAGTGGATCGCAATCAACAGAAGGTCTGGCCCCAGGCCGGGCTGATAATCTAAAACTCTCGAAACTGGAGACCGGGATTCACAGGTTTATAGCTCTGTAGCCTCCTTTTCACTCGTGTGTGTGTGTTGTGTGGGGGGCCCAAATTTTTCTCTCTTCCGATTTGTATGGTTTCACGGGTTTGGGGGTACAAAGGCATAATTTTACTCAAAAGCAGCGGAGAGAGACCCTCCACCAAACCCCCAAAAGAAAAAAAAATAATCATCCTTTTTTTCCCGGGGACTGTCCTGGGGTGCTCCTACTGACGGTGTTGTGCCGCCTCCACGGGGACGCGAGGACGTTGTGGGAGTGCTTCACGAGGATGACGGGTTTTGTGGTAGTGCTTCACGAGGGATGACAGGACGTTGTGGTGGTGCTTAACGAGGGATGAGAGGGGTTTCGTGGTACTTCCTTCGAGTAATGTCAGTTGTTTCTTTTGAATAAAGTCCGTCATAAAGGACGCGACACAGTTTTCATTTTTTCACGAATTTGCAGTGCCCCCCAAAGAAAATTTCGAGTTGCTGTTGTAAAAAGATGAATAAATGGGCAAAGTGAAAAAAAAATGGTTAAAACCGTTAAAACCGTTCTTTTGAATAAATTTTAAAAAGTATCTGCAAAATTCAAGAAAAGCTTTTGGCCCTGATGTTATTGATGAAATTCTTGTTTGCCTGGACCGGAAGTGGGATCGCAAACCCCCCGCTGCCTTGTTCTCAGCATGATGGCTGCATCATGGCTTTTTCTCCTGCCCTGGCAACAACGCGGCCCTGGGGGTTGCCAACGGCGATGGGTCTGATGCCTCCATCTTTCATTCTTACTAAAAGAAATACACCAAAGCTCCCGGTCAGGAACCCAAATGAAAGTCATTTGCAAATTTGAGCTCTACCTGGAGCACTCAAACATCCCCGTCTGATGTGCTGACCATTTGTTTGATGTTTGTGTCCTTAATAAGTGAAACCACCAGCTGATCCCGGGGGGAAGGAAATGGTAGCTTTAACACTTCGGGTTTTTGGTTGTCATTGGGGGATTGATGGTGGGGTCGAGAGGCTCAAAAATATATATATATATATATATATATATATATATATATATATATTTTTTTTATTAAACCCTCCGGGGTTCCCCCCCGGAGGGTGGCCCCAAAAAAAAAAAACTTTTATCATCACACTCCATCACTGTCTTTCCAGAGGGGTTTTTTAAATAAATTTAAAAATGCAACATTAACACCCTCCTTCAAGGGGCAGAACTGTACTTCCCCTCTCCAGGGTCAAGTCCCCTGCCGGGGTTTCCTGAATCCCTT
>WNWK01053333.1:0-11903 GCA_009830355.1 Cherax destructor
TGATGGAGTAGTTAATGGGGATAGGGAAAAAATTTGAGTTGGCCTTGCCCAAGTGATATGTGACAAGTGATATGTGTTATGAGTCTTGATGGAATCCCATCATTTAGATGGTTATTCCTTTTATTTAATAATAACTTACAACTTGGGGTATCAGATGACTTCGAATAATTGTTATTATGTAATTTTTACAGAAGCACAGTTTTAAACATAATTAAGATCGTCTTAATGCCTTGGTCTTAGGTTGAGGTATTCAGTAATATTTATGCATATATGTTTTATGTGAGGTTTTAGTTCCAAATTTTGGATATAGTGGCCTGTGGTCGTGTTGTATTTGTATAAAACAGGGTTTTATATTTTATCTGTATGATGTTATTTTTTAGTGGTTATGTTCAGAAACCACAAGTGGAGTTCTCAGATAGAATTTTCTTTGTATCATTGTCACTATATAATGTTAATGTTTTGTATAGTGTTGCAAAGTTTTTTTTGTATGTATGTGTTTTATAAAAAAATTGTTTTACTAATCGGCACGACATATATATATATATATATATATATATATATATATATATATATATATATATATATATTATGTCGTGCCGATTAAAAAACGGTCAATTACAGAACTCATCTAAAATTAAGTCCATTGTAAAATTTTCTTTATACGTTTAAAGATATATTTTTTTCATTTATGGTAATGTAAGAATTTATAATTTTGCCCAAAGAGAAACTTTGAAAACCTACCTAACCTTATTCAATAACGCAATTTAATTTACCCCTAACCCAACTAAAATATTTTGATACTGTTACCCCCCTATCTAACAATGGTTGTTAGGTAATTACCCACCGCCGGCAGTCAAGGGGTTACGTCATCAGACCTGATGTTTGATTGCCGAGCCGGCTTGACTGACAGTGTCATCGAGACTCTCCCTATTCAACACTGGAGAGTCCACCAGCTCACTGACATACTACTGGAGTTCGTCAGTCAGACCTGCATGAGAGTTGCAGTGTGGTGCTGGTGACAAGCTCCCTGACATACTACTGGAGTTCGCCAGTCAGACCTGCGTGAGTTGCAGACTCATGCAGTGTGGTGCTGGTGATAGCCTAAACAAGGAAAAGCGGCAAGGTCACCAGAATCTACGATGTACCTGCGACGATGTACCTGCGACGATGTACCTGGACTGTTGTACCTGCTACTCTGTACCTGAAATTATGTACCTGAGGTGTCTTGTGTGACACTTATGTTATGGTGTCTTGTGTGACACTTATTTTATGGCGTCTTGTGTGACACTGGTAATGTTACACGAAGTGTCAAGGTATTTAGTGGTGTAGTCAGAGTTTGTGACGATGGCACGACACAAGTTAAGTCGTGTGTTTGATGTGTCATAACGCGGTGAAAAGCCTTAATAGAGATGAGTTCATGTTACAGGGGCGTGTCGTGAGACACAGAGATGGTGTCGTGTGACACAGGGAAAGTGTCTTATTTTGCACAGAGAGAAGGGTGTCGTGTGACACAGAAGAGGCGTGTCGGGTGACACCGGGGGCGTGTCATGTGACACAGAGAACGGGTGTCATGGGACCCCGTGAGAAGGCGTGCCATAAGACAGAGACAAGGGTGTCTGAGGACACGGTGGAGAAGGAGTTTCATGACAAGGTGTGGTAGTGTCCTGCGTGACACTAGAAGATGGCAGCGACTTGACACTACACCGAATACTCGATTTTACTTGTGACTTTTATCTTGTACTGTGGTTTTGTGTAAATAGGTTTTTACACAGATTATTAGATTATGTTTTATTCAGATTATATGCTTTTATATTAATAATATATATTTAATATAATAAAAATCTGAAATACGAGATTTTACTCAGTATCCCAAACAGTCGTTTGTTACAAATGCATCTTTATTTGTAATAGATACGTTAACATTATTTTAATAATAAACAAACACAATGAAATATATTTTTTTCGTTATGTTCAGAATAATTTTCGCGAAATTATTGCATACACAAATTTTCACTTGTCGTATATGGCAAGACGATCGTTGCTATTTAAGCCAAAATCGCAAGTTTTACCTAATCGGCACGACATATATATCTATATATATATGTCGTGCCGATTAGGTAAAACTGAGTCAATTAACAGAACTCATCTAAAATTAAGTAATTTCTAAAATTTCTCTTATACGTTTAAAGATATATTTTTTTCATTTATGTTAATGTAAGAATTTATAATTTTGTACCAAGAGAAACTTTGAAAACCTACCTAACCTTATTACAACAAGCGCAATTTAATTTAGCCTAACCCAACTAAATATATTTTAGATACGTTAACATTAATTTAATAATAAACAAATACAATGAAATATATTTTTTTCGTTATGCTCAGAATGATTTTGGCGAAATTATTGCATACACAAATTTTCACTTGTCTTATATGGCAAGAAGAGCGTTGCTATTTAAGCCAAAATCGCAAGTTTTACCTAATCGGCACGACATATATATATATATATACAGTGGACCCCCGAGTTTCGTAAAAACTTCACTCCTGAAGTCTGCTCAAGTGCCAATAACGAACGAATTTACTCCCTTAAGGAAAAATTTCACGTAGGTTAGTCTATTTCAGACCCCCAAAAATACACTTCCACAAGAACTTACAAAATTATACTTACATAATTGCACGATTTCCGGGGTATTCGTTAACCGAGGGTCCACTGTATATATATATACAGTATATATATATATGTCGTGCCGATTAGGTAAAACTTGCGATTTTGGCATAAATAGCAACGCTCACCTTGCCATATAAGACAAGCGAAAATTTGTGTATGCAATAATTTCGCAAAAATCATTCTGAACCTAACGAAAACAATATACTATGTAATTGTATTTGTTTATTAATAAATTACTGTAAACGTATCTAAAATATATTTAGTTGGGTTAGGCTAAATTAAATTGCTTGTTATAATAAGGTTAGGTAAGTTTTCAAAGTTTCTCTTGGTACAAAATTAAAAATTTTTACATTAACATAAATGAAAAAAATATATCTTTAAACGTATAAGAGAAAGTTTTAGAAATGACTTAATTTTAAATGAGTTCTTGCTAATTGACCAGTTTTACCTAATCGGCACGATATATATATATATATATATATATATATATATGTCGTGCCGATTGGAAAACGGTCAATAGCAGAACTCGTCTAAAGTAAGTCCTTTCTAAAATTTTCTCTTATACGTTAAAGCATATATTTTTCATTTATGAATATAAGAATTTATAATTTTGTACCAAGAAAAACTTAAACCTTATTACAACAACGCAATTTATTTAGCTAACAACTAAATATATTTTAGATACTTAACATTAATTAATAATAAACAAACACAATGAAATATATTTTTCGTTATGTTCAAGAATGATTTTAGCAAATTATTGCATACACAAATTTTCACTTGTCTTATATGGCAAGTGAGTTGCTATTTAAGCCAAAATCACAAGTGTTTCAGTGGGGAGAAATAAATGGGATTAGGTCAGGGGTTTCAAATAGAGTTAGAGCTAAAGGAGTGGCAATAATGTTGAATAATCAGTTATGGCAGGTAAAGAGGGAATATAAATGTATAAATTCAAGGATTATATGGAGTAAAATAAAGGTTGGATGTGAAAAATGGGTTATATTAAGTGTTTATGCACCTGGAGAAGAGAAAGTGTAGAGGAGAGAGAGAATTTTGGGAAATGTTGAGTGAGTGTGTGGGGAGTTTTGAACCAAGTGAGAGGTAATTGTGGTTGGGGATCTTAATGCTAAAGTGGGTAAAAATGTTGTGGAGGGAGTAGTAGGTAAATTTGGGGTGCCAGGGGTAAATGTAAATGAGGAACCATTAATTGAGCTATGTGTAGAAAGAGGTTTGGTAATAAGTAATACATATTTTATGAAAAAGAGGATAAATAAATATACAAGGTATGATATAGCACGTAAGGAAAGTAGTTTGCTGGATTATGTATTGGTGGATAAAGGTTGATGGGTAGGTTTCAGGATGTACATGTTTTATAGAGGAGCAACGGATATATCGGATCATTATTTGGTTGTAGCTACAGTTAGAGTAAAAGGTAGATGGGACAAAAAGAAAATGGCAACAGCAAGTAAGAGAGGTAAAAGTGTATAAACTAAGGGAGGAGGAAGTTAGGGTGAGATATAAGCAACTATTGGCAGAAAAGTGGGCTAGTGCAAGTATGAGTAGTGGGGGGGTTGAAGAGAGTTGGGATAGTTTTAAAAATGCAGTATTAGAATGTGGGGTAGACGTTTTTGGCTATAGGAGGGTGGGTGCAGGAGGAAAGAGGAGTGAGTGGTGGAATGAAGAAGTAAAGGGTGTGATAAAAGAGAAAAAGGTAGCTTATGAGAGTTTTTTTCAAAACAGAAGTGTTAATGGAAGAGCAGAGTATATGGAGAGTAAAAGAAAGGTGAAGAGAATGGTGAGAGAGTGCAAAAGGAGAACAGATGATAGAGTGGGAGAGGCTGTGTCAAGAAATTTTGCTGAAAACAAGATTTTTTTTTGGAGTGAGATATAAAAGTTAAGAAAGCCTAGGGAATGAATGGATTTGTCAGTTAAAAACAGAGTAGGGGAGTTAGTAGATAGGGAGCTGGAGGTATTGGGTAGATGGCGAGAATATTTTGAGGAATTTTTAAATGTCGATGAAAAAAGGGAGGCGGTAATTTCATGTACTGGCCAGGGAGGTACAACATCGTTTAGGAGTGAAGAAGAGCAGGATGTGAGTGTGGGGGAGGTGCATGAGGCATTACGTATAATGAAAGGGGGTAAAGCAGCTGGAACTGACGGGATCATGACAGAAATGTTAAAAGCAGGGGATTATATAGTGTTGGAGGGGTTGGTATTTTTGTTTAATAAATGTATAAAAGAGGGAAGGTACCTAGGGATTGGCAGAGAGCATGTATAGTTCCTTTATATAAAGGGAAGGGGGATAAAAGAGATTGTAAGAATTATAGGGGAATAAGTTTACTGAGTATACCAGGTAAAGTGTACGGTAGGGTTATTATTGAAAGAATTAGAGGTAAGACAGAGAGTAGGATTGCAGATGAGCAAGGAGGCTTTAGAGTGGGTAGGGGATGTGTAGATCAAGTGTTTACATTGAAGCATATATGTGAACAATATTATAAAGGTAGGGAAGTTTTCATTGCATTTATGGATTTTGAAAAGGCATATGATAGAGTGGATAGGGGAGCAATGTGGCAAATGTTGCAAGTGTATGGAATAGGTAGTAAGTTACTGAATGCTGTAAAGAGTTTTTATGAGGATAGTGAGCCTCAGGGTAGGGTGTGTATGAGAGAGGGAGATTACTTCCCGGTAAAAGTAGGTCTTAGACAGGGATGTGTAATGTCACCATGGTTGTTTAATATATTTATAGATGGGGTTGTAAAGAAGTAAATGCTAGGGTGTTGGGGAGAGGGTGGGATTAAATTATGGGAATCAAATGCAAAATGTGAGTTGACACAGTTACTTTTGCTGAGGATACTGTGCTTATGGGAGATTCTAAAGAAAAGTTGCAAATGTTAGTGGACGAGTTTGGGAGAGTGTATAAAAGTAGAAAGTTGAAAGTGAACATAGATAAGAGTAAGGTGATGAGGGTATCAAACGATTTAAATAAAGAAAAATTGGATATTACATTGGAGAGAGGGATTATAGAAAAAGTGAATGTTTTCAGATATTTGGGAGTTGACTTGTCAGCGGATGGGTTTATGAAGGATGAGGTTTAGCATAGAATTGATAAAGGAAAAAAGATGAGTGGTGCGTTGAGATATCTGTGGAGACAAAAAACTTTATCCATGGAGGCAAATAAGGAAATGTACGAAAGTACAGTGGTACGAACATTCTTATATGGGTGTGAAGATTGGGTTGCAAATGCTGCAGCGAGGAGGCGGCTGGAGGCAGTGGCGATGTCCTGTCTAAGGGCAATATGTGGTGTAAATATTATGCAGAAAATTCGGAGTGTGAAAATTAGGAGGAGGTGTGGAGTTACTAAAAGTATTTGTCAGAGGGCTGAAGAGGGGTTGTTGAGGTGGTTTGGTCATTTAGAGAGAATGGATCAAAGTAGAATGACTTGGAGAGCGTATAAAATTGTAGGGGAAGGAAGGCGGAGTAGGGGTCGTCCTCGAAAGGTTGGAGGGAGGGGTAAAGGAGGTTTGTGGGCGAGGGCTTGGACTTCCAGCAAGCATGTGTGAGCTTGTTAGATAGGAGTGAATGGAGACTAATGGTTTTGGGACATGACAGCTGTTGGAGTGTGAGCAGGGTAACATTTTGTGAAGGGATTCAGGAAACCAGTTTTTAATTTAGTTGGACTTGAGTCCTGGAAATGGGAAGTACAATGCCTGCACTTTAGAAGGGGATTGAGATATTGGCGGTTTGGGGGGATTTTCTGAACTGCCGTATCTTGCCTCTGCAAAGACAGTGATTATGTATGAGTGAGGTGAAAGTGTTGAACGATGATGAAAGTATTTTCTTTTGGGAATTTTCTTTCTTTTTGGGTCACCCTGCCTCTGTGGGAGACAGCCGATGTGTTTTATATATATATATATATATATATATATATATATATATATATATATATATATATATATATATATATATTATATATATATATATATATATATATATATATATATATATTTTTTTTTTTTATTAACACATCGGCGATTCCCACCAAGGCAGGGTGGCCCGAAAAAAAACTTTCATCATCATTCACTCCATCACTGTCTTGCCAGAAAGGTGCTTTACACTACAGTTATAAAACTGCAACATTAACACCCCTCCTTCAGAGTGCCGGCACTCTGCTTCCCATCTCCAGAACTCAAGTCCGGCCTGCCGGTTTCCTGAATCCCTTCATAAATGTTACTTTGCTCACACTCCAACAGCACGTCAAGATTAAAAACCATATGCCTCCATTCACTCCTATCAAATACGCTCACACATGCTTGCTGAAATCAAGCCCCTCCACAAAACTTCCTTTACCCCCTCCCTCCAACCTTTCCTAGGCCGACCCCTCCCCCGCCTTCTCCACTACAGATTTATACACTCGAAGTCACTCTGTCTCGTTCCATTCTCTCTACATGTCCAAACCACCTCAACAACCCCCTCCTCAGCTCTCTGGACAATCGTTTTGTAATCCTGCCCCTCCTCCTAATTTCAAAACTCCGAATTCTCTGCATTATATTCACCCACACATTGACCTCAGACATGACATCTCCACTGCCTCCAGCCTTCTCCTCGTTGCAACATTCATCACCCATGCTTCACACCCATATAAGAGCGTTGGTATAACTATACTCTCATACATTCCCCTCTTTACTTCCATGGACAAGGTTCTTTGTCTCCACAGACTCCAAGTGCTCCACTCACCCTTTTCCCCTCATCAATTCTATGATTCACCTCATCCTTCATAGACCCATCCGAACATGTCCACTCCCAAATATCTGAATACATTCACCACCTCCATACTCTCTCCCTCCAATCTGATATCCAATCTTTCGTCACCTATTCTTTTGTTATTCTCATCACCTTACTTTTTCCTATATTCACTTTCAATTTTCTTCTTTTACACACCCTACCAAATTCATCCACCAACCTCTGCAGCTTCTCTTCAGAATCAACAAGTCGGCCGTCTCCCACCGAGGCAGGGTGACCCAAAAAGAAAGAAAATCCCCAAAAAAAAAAACTTTCATCATCATTCAACACTTTCACCACACTCATACATAATCACTGTCTTTGCAGAGGAGCTCAGATACGACAGCTGAGAATAGTCCCTCCCAGCTGACACTATCTCAGACCCCTCCTTTAAAGTGCAGGCATTGTACTTCCCATTTCCAGGACTCAAGTCCAACTAAATCAATTAACTGGTTTCCCTGAATCCCTTCACAAAATGTTACCCTGCTCACACTCCAACAGATCGTCATGTCCCAAAAACCATTAGTCTCCATTCACTCCTATCTAACAAGCTCACACATGCTTGCTGGAAGTCCAAGCCCCTCGCCCACAAAACCTCCTTTACCCCCTCCCTCCAACCTTTTCGAGGACGACCCCTACCCCGCCTTCCTTTCCCTACAGATTTATACGCTCTCCAAGTCATTCTACTTTGATCCATTCTCTCTAAATGACCAAACCACCTCAACAACCCCTCTTCAGCCCTCTGACAAATACTTTTAGTAACTCCACACCTTCTCCTAATTTCCACATTCCGAATTTTCTGCATAATATTTACACCACACATTGCCCTTAGACAGGACATCTCCACTGCCTCCAGCCTCCTCCTCGCTGCAGCATTTGCAACCCATGCTTCACACCCATATAAGAGTGTTGGTACCACTATACTTTCGTACATTCCCTTCTTTGCCTCCATGGATAACGTTTTTTGTCTCCACAGATACCTCAATGCACCACTCACCTTTTTTCCTTCATCAATTCTATGGTTAACCTCATCTTTCATAAACCCATCCGCTGACACGTCAACTCCCAAATATCTGAAAACATTTACTTCCATAATCCCTCTCTCAATGTGATATCCAATTTTCTTTATTTAAATCGTTTGATACCCTCATCACCTTACTCTTATCTATGTTCACTTTTAACTTTCTACCTTCACACTCTCCCAAACTCGTCCACTAACCTTTGCAACTTTTCTTTAGAATCTCCCATAAGCACAGTATCATCAGCAAAAAGTAACAGTGTCAACTCCCATTTTGCATTTAATTCTCCATAATTTAATCTCACCCTAACTTCCTCCTCCCTTAGTTTATACACTTTTACCTCTTCTTACTTGCTGTTGCCATTTTCTTTTTGTCCCATCTACCTTTTACTCTAACTGTAGCTAACCAAATAATGATCTGATATATCTGTTGCCTCTATAAACATGTACATCCTGAAGCCTACCCATCAACCTTTTATCCACCAATACAAATCAACAAACTACTTTCCTAACGTGCTATATCATACCTTGATATTTATTTATCCTCTTTTTCATAAATATGTATTACTTATTACCAAACCTCTTTCCACACATAGCTCAATTAATGGTTCCCCATTTACATTTACCCCTGGCACCCCAAATTTTACTACTCCCTCCACAACATTTTTACCCACTTTGATCAGTTAGCAAGAATTCATTTAAAATTAAGTCCTTTATAAAAATTTCTTATACGTTTAAAGATACATATTTTTATATTTTATGTTAATGTAAAAAATAATAATGTTGTACGAAAAGAACATTAGAAAACTTACCTAACCTTATTATAACAAGCGCAATTTAATTTAGCCTAATCCAACTAAATATATTTTAGATAATTCCAAACACTAATCTATTACCGAAGACTCGAACCTATGAACCTTAGAACAAGGTACGCAGTCTTTTACCACCGTACCACACTGGGCCAATACCTTGGTTCCCAAGTGTTTGTGAATATTTCGCCTGTTCTGCGACTTCTAAACATATTTTAGATAAGTTTACAATAATTTAATAACAAACACAACGAAATATATTTTTTTTCGTTAGGTTCAGAATGATTTTTGCGAAATTATTGCATACACCAATTGCTTTATTCGGCAAGAAGAACGTTGCTATTTAGACAAAATCGCAAGTTTTCCTATTCGGGGAGACTGCGCTGACACAGTCTGTACTAGGGACGAGACTCTGACACAGCCTGTGCTAGGGACGAGTACTCGAGCACAGTCTGTACTAGGGACGAGTACTCTGACACAGTCTGTACTAGGGACGAGTACTCTGACACAGTCTGTACTAGGGACGAGTACTCTGACACAGTCTGTACTAGGGGCGAGTACTCTGACACAGTCTGTACTAGGGACGAGTACTCTGACTTTCAGTCTGTACTAGGGACGAATCTCTGGCACAGTCTGTACTAGGGACGAGACCTGACACACTCTGTACTATGGACGAGTACCCTGACACAGTCTGTACTAGGGACGAGTACTCTGACACAGTCTATACTAGGGGGAGTACTCTGACACAGTCTGTTCTAGGGACGAGTACTATGACACAGTCTGTACTAGGGACAAGTACTCTGACACAGTCTGTACTTGGAACGAGTACTCTGACACAGTCTGTACTAGGGACAAGTACTCTGACACAGTCTGTACTAGGGACGAGTACTCTGACACAGTCTGTACTAGGGACGAGTACTCTGACATAGTCTGTACTAGGGACGAGTACTCTGACACAGTCTGTACTAGGGACGAGTACTCTGACACAGTCTGTACTAGGGACAAGTACTCTGACACAGTCTGTACTAGGGCGAGTACTCTGACACAGTCTGTACTAGGGACGAGTACTCTGACACAGTCTGTACTTGGAACGAGTACTCTGACACAGTCTGTACTAGGGACGAGTACTCTGACACAGTCTGTACTAGGGACGAGTACTCTGACACAGTCTGTACTTGGAACGAGTACTCTGACACAGTCTGTACTAGGGACGATTACTCTGACACAGTCTGTACTAGGGACGAGTACTCTGACACAGTCTGTACAAGGGCGAGTACTCTGACACAGTTTGTACTAGGGACGAGTACTTCTGACACAGTCTGTACTAGGGACGAGTACTCTGACACAGACTGTACTAGGGACGAGTACTCTGACCAGTCTGTACTAGGACGAGTACTCTGACACTGTCTGTACTAGGGACGAGTACTCTGACACAGTCTGTACTAGGACGAGTTCTCTGACACAGTCTCTACTAGGGGAGAGTACTCTGACACAGTCTCTACTAGGGACGAGTACTCTGACACAGTCTGTCTAGAAGACTAACCTAACAAAATCTGTGTAGCAGACGACTACGATGACACATGCTGTGTAGGAAACGACTATTGTGACACAGTGCCACTATATATATCTCTGTACTATTTCTCTTCCTCCACCATCTCTCTCCCTCCACTATATACCTCCCTCCACCCTCTCCTTCCCTCCACCATCCTCTTCCCTCCATCATCTACCATCCTCCACCATCTATCTTTACCGTTTGAAGCTGTTGATATCTACGCTGAATTGTTTCCTGTTTGCTCTCGTCGTCAATATTGTCAGTCTCACGTATGTTAACGTCTGAGTTTTTCCTTGCTCTCTCTCTCTCTCTCTCTCTCTCTCTCTCTCTCTCTCTCTCTCTCTCTCTCTCTCTCTCTCTCTCTCTCTGCTTCTCTCTCTCTCTTTTCTCTCCTCTCTCTCTCTCTCTCTACTCTAGTGAAGGAAAGAAATATTTACATTAAGTTTTCAGTATATATATATATATATATATATATATATATATATATATATATATATATATATATATATATATATATATATATACTATTATTTAATAAATGTATGGAAGAGGGTAAGGTACCTAGGGATTGGCAGAGAGTGTGTATTGTCCTTTGTATAAAGGCAAAGGGGACAAAAGAGAGTGCAAAATTTAAAATAAGTCTGTTGAGTGTACCTGTTAAAGTGTATGGTAGAGTTATTATTGAAAGAATTAAGAGTAAAACAGAAAGCAGGATAGCAGATGAACAAGGGGGGTTTAGGAAAGGTAGGGGGTGTGTAGACCAAGTGTTTACAGTGAAACATATAGGTGAACAGTATTTGGATAAGGGTAAAGATGTTTTTGTGGATTTATGGATTTGGAAAAGGCGTATGATAGGGTAGATAGGGGGGGAATGTGGCAGATGTTGCAGGTGTATGGAATAGGAGGAAGGTTACTGAAAGAGTGAAGAGTTTTTATGAGGATAGTGAGGCTCAGGTTAAGTGTGGTAGGAGGAAGGGGATTTTTTCCCGTAAAGTGGGCCTTAGACAAGGATGTGTGATGTCACCGTGGTTGTTCAATATATTTATAGATGGGGTTGTAAGAGAAGTGAATGCGAGGGTC
>WNWK01053334.1:0-11903 GCA_009830355.1 Cherax destructor
CGGTTGTCTAGGCTAAACAGCAGCCAAAAGACAGACAACTTTCCACAACCAGCTCTATGCAGGAATTCCAATGACAAACCGCAAGTGGTATCCACATCACCTTTGTCATTGTTAAACTCGCATTTTAATTCGCTGAACCGAGTCGTTGATTTGATGATGGGGCCCCATCGTCAAACCCTTAACGATGGTTCGCTGGTTGGAGGGGAGCCTATGTGGGTGTGTTTAACATGCTCCGAATAAAGGTTACATACTCTTTGCATGCAACAGTCAGTCAAGTCATTCATTCAGTCAAGTCATTCATTCAGTCAAGTCATTCATTCAGTCAAGTCATTCATTCAGTCAAGTCATTCATTCAGTCAAGTCATTCATTCAGTCAAGTCATTCATTCAGTCAAGTCATTCATTCAGTCAAGTCATTCATTCAGTCAAGTCATTCATTCAGTCAAGTCATTCATTCAGTCAAGTCATTCATTCAGTCAAGTCATTCATTCAGTCAAGTCATTCATTCAGTCAAGTCATTCATTCAGTCAAGTCATTCATTCAGTCAAGTCATTCATTCAGTCAAATCATTCATTCAAGTCATTCATTCAAGTCAAGTCATTCATTCAGTCAAGTCATTCATTCAGTCAAGTCATTCATTCAGTCAAGTCATTCATTCAGTCAAGTCATTCATTCAGTCAAGTCATTCATTCAGTCAAGTCATTCATTCAGTCAAGTCATTCATTCAGTCAAGTCATTCATTCAGTCAAGTCATTCAGTCAAGTCATTCAGTCAGTCAAGTCATTCATTCATTCAAGTCAGTAAGTCATTCATTCATTCAAGTCAGTAAGTCATTCATCCATTCAAGTCAGTAAGTCATTCATCCATTCAAGTCAGTAAGTCATTCATTCATTCAAGTCAGTAAGTCATTCATTCATTCAAGTCAGTCAAGTCATTCATTCAAGTCAGTCAAGTCATTCATTCAGTCAAGTCATTCATTCAGTCAAGTCATTCATTCAGTCAAGTCATTCATTCAGTCAAGTCATTCATTCAGTCAAGTCATTCATTCAGTCAAGTCATTCATTCAGTCAAGTCATTCATTCAGTCAAGTCATTCATTCAGTCAAGTCATTCATTCAGTCAAGTCATTCATTCAGTCAAGTCATTCATTCAGTCAAGTCATTCATTCAGTCAAGTCATTCATTCAGTCAAGTCATTCATTCAGTCAAGTCATTCATTCAGTCAAGTCATTCATTCAGTCAAGTCATTCATTCAGTCAAGTCATTCATTCAGTCAAGTCAGTAAGTCATTCATTCAGTCAAGTCAGTTAAGTCATTCATTCAGTCAAGTCAGTAAGTCATTCATTCAGTCAAGTCAGTTAAGTCATTCATTCAGTCAAGTCAGTTAAGTCATTCATTCAGTCAAGTCAGTAAGTCATTCATTCAGTCAAGTCAGTGAAGTCGTTCATTCAGTCAAGTCAGTCAAGTCATTCATTCAAGTCAGTCAAGTCATTCATTCAGTCAAGTCATTCATTCAAGTCAGTCAAGTCATTCATTCAAGTCAGTCAAGTCATTCATTCAAGTCAGTCAAGTCATTCATTCAAGTCAGTCAAGTCATTCATTCAAGTCAGTCAAGTCATTCATTCAAGTCAGTCAAGTCATTCATTCAAGTCAGTCAAGTCATTCATTCAAGTCAGTCAAGTCATTCATTCAAGTCAGTCAAGTCATTTATTCAAGTCAGTCAAGTCATTCATTCAAGTCAGTCAAGTCATTCATTCAAGTCAGTCAAGTCATTCATTCAAGTCAGTCAAGTCATTCATTCAAGTCAGTCAAGTCATTCATTCAAGTCAGTCAAGTCATTTATTCAGTCAAGTCATTCATTCAGTCAAGTCATTCATTCAGTCAAGTCATTCATTCAGTCAAGTCATTCATTCATTCAGTCAAGTCATTCATTCATTCAGTCAAGTCATTCATTCAGTCAAGTCATTCATTCATTCAGTCAAGTCATTCATTCAGTCAAGTCATTCATTCAGTCAAGTCATTCATTCAGTCAAGTCATTCATTCAGTCAAGTCATTCATTCAGTCAAGTCATTCATTCAGTCAAGTCATCATCATCATTTTGACCAGAGCTTTGGTAAGATGGGGAAGGAAGAAGGATAGGTAAGGATGGAAATTGGGAAAAAATGGGGGGTTGGTGTGGAGGAAGGATAAAAAAAGGTAAGTGGCCCAACCACTTTGGTGCATAATATATATGTGTATAGTTGTATATCAAGTTAATATATCAGAGGGGGCATAACCTTTACCCAACAGTGTCACACAGGTATAATAAAGTTATAGTTGCATGACTCTGTATCGGTAAAGGGAATACTAAGTGCATATTTTTTTTTTTTTTAAATTGCTGGACTTAAATTCAAGGACGATAGCAGGGCGAGTGATGGTTATGATAACTGCTATCTAGATATGCTGGCCGGCTTGCTTTACAAAGGTGGTGTCCAACATTTGTATAATTGACACTGTTACTTAATTAAATATAATGGCTGAGAAGTAAAATCAGAAATCACCAGAACTTGGGTTAGAAGTAATATCAATAGACATAAAAAGGTTCTGGTGTTACCCATTCATGTGGATCTTCTGGGAGGTCACTCAAGATCTTGGGTCTTTGAAAATCATCCTTATGTATAAATCTTCTCACCCGCTGGTGGAGGGTCATCCGCTGGGTTCGGTGGGGTGCTGTAGTATTAATAATATAATCGGTGGTATTTGCAAAATAGGTAGGATGTTCTCTGTCTGGGAGATACAAGTCTTGCATAGAATATAATTGTCGCTTCTTCAATTGATCAAGTCGTACATTCATTGAAACTATGTCTTTTTGAGCATGTAAATCAGCCATTCGAATTCTTTCTCTTCTTCTGGTGCCTGTGATAAAACGGAGTGCTCTGTTTTGTACTCTTTGTAGTTGAAGCATATTGGTTTTGGTTGTTAATGATAAAGGCACACATGGATATTCAAGTAAGGGTCTTATCATCATTTTATACAGGTGTTTTTTCACGTGTGATGGAGCTGATTTAAATCTGAATAGAGTGGAAAGTCGAGCTTTAGCTATATTTATCTTCTTGGTGACATGGGAAGAGGAGTGAAGTATCCTGTCAATCTCATAACCCAGTATCTTGTTAGGATTATGAATGGCTATTGGTATATCTCTGATGGAGATACCCCCTCTATCTTCAATGGTGGAGGAAAAACAACCTATTGTACTGATAAGAACTTTATCTGGGTTAGTAGTAATGCGCCATTTCCTCTCCCAGTTCGCTGTTCTACGTAGTTCAGTATTCATTTTTTCTATAACCTTCTCGTACTTATATTTACCTGTGACAGGGGTGGACGAAACTACGTGAATTACATCATCAGCAAATTGGGTAATGATTAGTCAAGTCATTCATTCAGTCAAGTCATTCATTCAAGTCATTCATTCAGTCAAGTCAGTGAAGTCATTCAGTCAAATCAGTAAGATTTTCAGTCAAGTCAGTAAATCATTCAGTCAGGCAGACAGATAGACAGACAGACATGATAAAGAGCCGAAACGAAACGAAACGAGGACTCTCAGGTAAGTACCCACATGGGGCGAGGGGAAAGTGGGGATAGGAGAAGAATAAGTGGGTGAGAGGAAGTATTTTTGAGTAAGAAATAGAGTCGGGGCTAAACCCAACCGCTAGGCATTGTGAAGCTTAATATCAGTTTCAGTGAACGGTGCCTATCTGCTGCAAGACTGGTCGCGCTGATCGGGCAAGGGCAGGGTTTCGGCGGCGCCAAAGGACTTCTACAAGTTGCTTCTTATTGTGAAACTGCATTGGGACGACTCTCACGGGATGGTAGTTAGAGATGAGTAAGAAACATCAGGTTAAAGAGTTGTTCATTCTAGGGAGAAGTTCTAGGTGGAAAAGAAATAACTGAATTATGTGTATCGGGGAAAAGGGGCAGGTTCGTACAAAGCTTGGAAGAGATTAACATCAGTATATGGTCGTTTAATTGTGGTGTCCAAATAGTCAGTCCAGTGGTCATGGTAAGTCTCGAGTCTGTCAATTTGTCTATCAGAAAGTGTCTTCCAAAATTCGTTTAAAGCTGATGTGTTAGTCCTGAGATGGAGAGATTCGCTGGTTGCAAAATCGTCCCATTTCACTCCCAGCACCCAACGTAATGCTCGGTTTTGGATACGTTAAAGTTTTATGGTATTTGTCTTGGCAGCTAGTGATAGAGCAAGAGGAGAGTAAGAGATGAGGGGCCTAATGAGGGCTTTATAGAGGTGAAGTTTAGATGCAGGGTGAGCTCCTCGCAGTTTATAGAGCTGAGAGAGAGCAATCCCCGCAACAGTAGTTTTAGAAGTGATGTGAGGCTTGATAGTCAACCTAGTGTCTAAGTTAACGCCTAGGACGACCACAGAGCGGGATTGTGGTATACGGGTGCGAGAAGTGCTGGTTTTGAGGTCGACAGGAGTGAGAACTCCACGTCTTTTAAAGAAAAAGGTGATCTTGGATTTTAGGGGATTTGTTTTAATTCTCCATTGGAGTTCCCATGCAGTGATCCTATCGACCTCCCGTTGTGTTCTGTGAGTGAGGAATCTGGAAGTTTCGTGTGCAGTGAGTTGTGTTATGTCGTCTGCGTAAGAAATTGTGAGTGTGTTGGGGTAAAGTGGTTCAGGTAAGTCATTTGTGTATAAGATATAGAGTGTAGGGGATAGTACAGAGCCTTGTGGGACTCCTGCATGAAGTGTGAAGTAGTCAGAGTAATGTTTCCTGAACCCTATTCGCATGGTTCTACCGTCTAGGAAATTGCACAATAATTTAATCATATTTCTAGGGAAATCAAACGAAGTACAAAGTTTATATTTTAGACCATCGTGCCATACAGTATCAAAGGCCTTTTCAACATCTTTGGTCACGAGGGCGGTAGTGCAATTTTGAGCCTTATTTATGCGAATATAGTTCAGGATAATATTTATGACGTCCTGTGTGGATCTATGTTGTCGAAAACCAAATTGTCTTTCATTGAGTAAGTTATTTGTCTCAAGGTGAGTTCTGAGTCTCAAGTTTACAAGTCTTTCAAATGTCTTACCCAAGATTTCTAGTAGGCTTATAGGCCTGTAGTTCTTTGGGTTTGTCAGGTCTTTTCCAGGTTTAGGGATCAGGCAAGCTGTGGCAGATTTGAAGAAAGGAGGGAAATAACCGGAAGCAAGGATAGCATTAAAGAGATCAGTAAGAGCAGAGGCAACAGATTGAGGAAGATGACGAAGTATTGAATGAGATAGTCCAGAAGCACCGGGTGCTTTCTTGGGAAGTTTTGTTAATAGTGAGTGAATGTCAAGTGTCACAAAAGGAGAGTTGAGAGAGTGAGTGGAGGATAGTGTATCAAGAGAGATAGTGGGGTCAGGATTGGTGAGGTCATGGTGTCTTGCGATCCAGTGTTCGACTTCAGTTGTGTGGTCAAGTGCAGCTGGGTCTGGAGGATGTGGATGAAAGATTTGTTCCCATATGTCTTTAAAAATGTGCACAGCCTCTGCTGGATCAGAGATGTGTCTATTGTCGTGAGTAATGTGTCTGAAGGCTGTAGTTTTTGGGGTTCCCCTGATTTTTCGGATAAAATTCCAAAAGGTCTTGGGATCCTTAATTTGGTGTTTATCTGCAGTATCAATGAGGGATTGCCAGTGCCGGTTGTGGTCGTCTTGCAGACTGCGAATAATATGCATCCGCAGTATGGAGAGATCCCAGCGAATTAAGTTCAGTCTGTTTTGATTTACAGCAAACCGGTGCCTGTAACAAGTAAGCAAGCGCTTAGTTCTCTCTGATGGACGGAAAGAGTATCTGGTCTTGTAATGTTTTACAGGCACAGTCTGTGCAGCGACTTGCATGATGGCATGTTGTATACGTGTAATTTGATTGTCTATGTCTGTCACTGGTTTGTTGTCATAGTCATATGTGAGGTCAGTATTGTCCAGTCGGAGTTTAAAGTCGTCCCAGTCAGTCAGTGAGTAGTCTGTAGTAGGAGGGACTGGAACTTGTATAGGGTTTATAGAGATATGGAGGGTGATAGGAATATGATCAGAGCCCGAAAGAGGGCCAGGAGTTACGAAGTGGTGTAGATGATTACTAGCCCTGTTGGTGAAAATTTTATCAGGAGTTCCTTTACCATTATGTGTGAAAACAGTGGGAAAATGTGGACCCAGATGGATGAGATGTTTTTGTGTGACAAGAGTTAGGAGTTGTCTTCCATGTATATTTGTGGAGTTGTCATGAAAGGCTGTGTGTCTAGCATTAAGATCAGCAAGGAGATAAACTGGAAGATGAGTGTGATTGAAAAGTAAAGTTAGATCATGGAGATTTACGTTCGTGTTAGGACGAGTATAGGTAGTGTAAATGATAATTGGACCGTGTAGGGTGTGTATCTTCACAGCCATGCTATGTGGATAAGTGAAGGGAAGGGAGATAAATTCATGGCGAATGGTACTGTTCACCAAGATGGCTACGCCATTCCAGTGATCAGCAGGAGATTGACGTGCAGTGTAACCAAGGTTCCGGACTCTTTGATCGTTCCGTACACATGTGCTATTTAAAAGTAGCACATCTGGGCGTTCAGATTCAATTAGTTCAGCCAGAATATGTTTATTTGTATTGTAAGCCTGTATGTTAAATTGAGTTACTTTAAGAGCCATGATTTGGGGAGGTGGGCATCTGGCCAAAGATAACATTCATGCACTTTTCAGCAATAACTGGGACTACTTTATCAAGGTTTTGGGAGAAGGGAGGATCTTGTGGGGGGATAGTTATTGAGGCAGATCGGGGAGGATGGGAAGTGGAGGGGAGGGAGGAACGCAAGGAGTGAGGAGAAAGGGAAGGAGATTGGCGGCGTTTTGGTTTGGTGGCAGAGCTCATGTGTGCACGTGATTTGGAAGAAGAATTGGCTGTTTTCCTGTTTGTTTTGGATCGTGTCCTTTCTTTTACCCCAGGAGAAGACTCGATAGGTGGTTGAGATTGGGCAGTGCCGGAGTGAGAGGCAGGGTGAGTGGTAGGAAGTGAAGAGGGAGGAGGAAGCATAGTGGCACCTGGGGCAGGCGCTGGAGGAGAAGGGGAGGAGGTCTCAGTGGGAAGAGAGAAATCAGCATGAAAAATGACATTATCAAAATTGTTAACTTTCAGGAGGTCATTGAGGAGAGTGGGGTAATGAATTTTGTCAAAATGTTTAGCGCAATGAACGGCAGTCAACACTATTGTCTCGAGAACCGAGGATCTCTTTGATGGTGCAGAAGCTGTAGAGAGATAATTGTGGACTGCAGCCGCATATGAAGGAGAAGAATGGGAAGAAGTAGGAGGAGGAGGGTTGGTAAGAGTGGCAGCTGTAGAGAGAGGAGGGTTGGTAGGTGTAGCAGCTGTATAGAGAGGAGGGTTGGTAGGTGTGGCAGTTGTGGAGAGGGGAGACTGAAACTGCGAGGACATACTAGTGACAGGATTTGGAAGGTTGAGAGGTGTGTCTTTTCGCAGTGAGGAGACATAGTCTCTGCGAGCTTTACACTGGAAATGAGTAGCTAGATGAGGCTCAGAACAATTGATACACTTTGGGTCACTTAAGCATTTGCTGTAATGATGTCCTTGAATGGAACATCTGGAACATATCATTTGATTTTGATTTTGACAATTTTCTTTCAAGTGCCCAAAACTGTAGCATTTGTAACATTGCAAAACAGGGATATAGTTGGGCAAGAACAGGGAAGTAGCTGGGATATGAAAATACTTAACAAGAATACCGCTTTTGAACAAGACATCAGCATCAGCTGGTGTTGAGCATCTGATTTTCAGGACATTTGTCCTTGGAGGGTGGAAGACATCCTCAACAGTGATATTGTTCTGAGTGGAAATGTCAGTCATTAGGTCAGTTTTATCGGTGTCGCATGCATCAAGAAGAGAAAGGTCAACAGGCCTGGCTACAACTGTACTCCTGGCCTTGTGGTCAGGAGCCCAGTCAATAGAAAAACCTGCCTGTGAAAGCTTTTCACGAACCTCTTTGCTAGTGCAATTATCAAAATTTTTGGGAGAAAGATTGATCTTAACTCCAGATTTGGTCTTGAAAACATTGATCATGGGGGTTTGGGTAATGTTAAAAAAGGTGGAGGCATAGTCAATAGTATCCTTATCAGGGCGAGAGTAGGTCAGGAGAAGGGCCATGGTCGGTGATCGAGGTCCCAGTGCAGTTGCCATGGTGACAACAACACAGTTTGAGTTGAAGCAATTCGGTAGATTAGCTCGTTAAGGTGGATTCAAGCGTGTGGTCCTGATGGGACATGTTGTTGTAAAGTACCTGCCAAGATTAGGCTTCCCATGCGGTAATCACTTGGACACCAGCCACGGGCACCAGACCAGACGAATACACCGAGGTGCAGGTCCAGCTGGCCCAGAAAAGAGGAAGAAAGAGTCTAGAGAATAGAGAAAGGTGCTGGTGTCATCCAAGTGGTGTAGTCTTGCCTATCCACTGTGTGGGTATCTTTAACCACCTCAGTGAAGTGGGTTTGACTGGCCACTTGGAAGATTACGGCACAAAAGAGAGCTAACTCTTGTCACACCAAAAAAAGATATTTGTCAAAAAAAAGATGTCTAAAATCTCAGAGATGCCGTTAACACCGAATCTGGAGGAGAGGAAAACAGTATGCCAGTGGATACACATGCACCATGTGCAGAGGTGTCGAGGTCAAGCCTTTGAAAATGGGCCAATAAGACAACAGCCTGTAGGATGAGGTGGGAAGACTCCATCCAGCAGCAGGAGTGCAGAGGTCAACGTTCTGCCCAAGGGCAGGCGGCCAGCGATGCACAGAATCCCACTGCCAAGGTGTAGAATGTCCAATAGCTTAGTCCACAGCAGAACAACACCAGCTCAATGAGCAAAAAGCCTCTCCCAGCACGCAACTGAATGAAGCAGGTCCAGTCAGGATCGTCCACGTCTTACCAGTGCGGGAGCCAGTGAGTGTGAGAGCTGATATGTTATGACTGATAAAGAGCCCAAATTAATAAAAACTGACATACAGTGGACCCTCATGTTTCGGTCATAATCCGTTCCAGGAGCTAGACCTTAACACGAATTACTTGAAACTCAAAACCTTATTTCCCCTAAGAAATAATGTAAATACAATTAATCCGTTCCACACACCCAAAAATATTAAAAAAAAAAAAAAATTAAATGATATTAATTATATTTCTACATACACAAAACAACATTATTAACACAAAATAATAAATTCATAATAAATAATAAATAACATAATAATAAATAACATTTACTTACTATTGAAGAGAGCTGCTGGCATCTGGAAGATAGAGAGGACAGGGGGAGGGATTAGTGTTTGGAAGGGGAATCCCCCTCCATAAGGACTTCAGGTAACAAGTCCTTATCTGGGATTACTTCACTTCTTTGTCTTTTAATGCCACTAGGACCAGCTTGAGAGTCACTAGACCCCTGTCTAGAAAAAAAACTGTCAAGAGTGCTCTGTTTCTGGTGCTCTAACATTTTCCTGAAGTGCAACATGGCTCTGTCACTGAACTGGTTGCAGAGATGGCTTATTTCAGCTTGCTCAGGGTGGTGTTTTTCAACAAATGTCTGCAACTTAGTGCACATACAACACATTTCCTTAATCTCTGAAGAAGTTACTACCTCACCCTGTCCATCCTTCTGTGAATCAATTTCCTCTTCTGTCATCTGATGCTGTTCCTGATGAAGCTCTTGCAGCTCTTCAGTGGTTAGCTCTACCCTGTGCTCCTCCACCAACTCTTCCACTTCCTCACCACTCACCTCCAACCCCAGGCTGTTCCCCAATGCCACAATATCTTCCACAACAGGCACAGGGTCGTCAGCTTCAAATCCTTCAAAATCCCTCTTTTCAACACAATCCGCCACAGTGGTCTCCAAGCAGAGTTCAAAGTCCTGGAAGTCACTCCCTGCCAAGCCTTACTTATAAGGCCTATGCAATGAATGATATTGAAGTGATCTTTCCAGAACTCTCTTAGGGTCAACTCAGTGTCCGAGTCATTTGAAAGCACTTTTCAAACACTGCTTTGGTGTACAGTTTTTTGAAGTTAGAAATGACCTGCTGGTCCATGGGCTGGATGAGAGGAGTGGTGTTAGGAGGCAAGAACTTCACTGTGATGAAACTGAACTCATCAGACAAATAGTCTTCCAAGTTGTGAGGATGAGCAGGAGCATTGTCCAGTACCAGGAGGCACTTGAGTCCCAATTTCTTTTCCAGGAGGTATTTCTTCACACTTGGGCCAAACACTCCAGTGAACCATTCCACGAAAATGTCCTTAGTGACACATGCCTTGGTGTTAGCCTTCCAATACACACACAAATTATTCTTGTTAACATTGTGTTTCTTGAAGGCTCTGGGATTTTCTGAGTGATACACCAGTAAAGGCTTCACTTTCAAATCACCACTGGCATTAGCACACAACACGAGAGATTAGCCTGTCTTTCATAGGCTTGTGTCCTAGAAGTGCCTTTTCCTCCTGAGTAATGAAGGTCCTGTTTGGCATTTTCTTCCAAAACAGGCCTGTTTCATCACAATTAAACACTTGTTGGGGTTCGAATTTTTCAGTGTCTATAAACCCCTTAAATTCCTGCACAAATTTTTCAGCTGCATGTTTGTCTGAGCTGGCTGCCTCACCATGCCTCACAACAGTGTGTATGCCACTACGTTTCTTAAACCTCTCAAACCAGCCTCTGCTGGCTTTAAAATCACTCGCCTCAGCACTGGTTGCAGGCATTGTCTTGACAAGATCTGCGTGCAACTGCCTTGCCTTTTCACAAATTATTGCCGTGGAAATACTATCACCCGCTATCTGTTTTTCATTGATCCACACCCCCAACAACTTCTCAACCTCATCCACTGTTTTTTATCTATTTTTCGTTAACATATCAACCCCTTTTGCAACATTAGCTTCCTTGATTTATTTTCTCTTTGCCAGGATAGAGGTGATAGTAGATGTGTTTTTCTTGTACATCCTGGCAAGCTCACTCACACGTACGCCACTCTCATATTTTTCTACAATCTCCTTCTTCACTTCGATGGTGTTCCTCACTTTCTTTACCACAAGGGTGCCACTAGGAAGCTTCTTTGGACCCATGGTGACTTATTTCACAGTGACAATCACTAAACCACCAACAAACACAACAAATGTATTGTGAATGTTTGAAAGAGCGCGCTGGGTAATGTTCTCTCAATGGTAAACAACGCTAGACTGGCATCCTCCGCAGCGAGGCGCGCAAGCATGGGCAGGCGGACAGGTCTGGTACAGACCGATACACGAGTAAATGGCAGATACACAAAAAAAACATTGACCAAAAAAAGCGCTCGAAACACGAAAATACCGATATTCGGAATCACCGAAACACGAATGAGGGACCACTGTATATGGAGAGGTATCGGAGGGTGTGTGGGGCTGGGGGCTATTCACATAGAGGGAGAAGGTTGGGAGAGGGAGGGGTGGTGACACTTTTGAATTGTCAGTAAGAGGTCATTCCTCGATTAGCAATGAAATCGTTTAGCGACGGGGTCTTAGGCCCCTTTCTCCGTTATTAAGTGAGGAGAGGCTGTATATACACATATAGAGTCACTGGACATGTTCCTAAAAGTTCTGCAGCCTGTGGAAGTCTTTGAAACATGGTGTCATGCACAGTGGTGTTTCACACTCCTCACACATATAACGAGTGTCTCTGCGATGTTGTTGGCGTCTTTTTGTATGTGCACAGACATAACACCTCTTCTGAGCCTTTTTCTTGCAAGCTGTAGCAAGCAGTTTCATTAGGAAGTGATCACCAGGCCTCAGACAAGAGGGTAGTTGTTGGTAATTTCGTGGGTGGTTTTCTATTGCAGGTGTTGCTACTTGGTACTTGG
>WNWK01053335.1:0-11902 GCA_009830355.1 Cherax destructor
ATAATTTTATGATATAATTAAATATATTAAATATAAAAAAAATATGCTTTATTATTATTTAAACATTTAAAACTATTAATTATATTTTATATTATTTAAAAAAAAGTTTAAAATTTAAAATTAATTGACTTTTATTCATCAAATAATTTTTAAGAAAAACCTTGAAAATGCCTTGAATCGTCAAAAATCACTAAAATAACGTTTTATAGCATTTTGAATATTTATTAATATTTCATATTTTTAAAAAATCACATTAAAATCTATAAAATCAATATTATTATACAATATTTCATATTATTTTCCGAAAAATACATATAACATTAAAAAACTGAAAAATATGTGCATATTTCGACGTTTTAGTGCAGTTTGAGTGTTTTTCTGAAAAAAACTCATTTTTTAGCTAAAATACTTTGATTATCAAACTTTTAAATAGAATTTCTATGGCAATTGAAATTTATCGTAAAAGTAAGCGAAATTTTATGATTTTATATAAAAAATAGTTTTTCAGAAAATCCTTGAAAATGCCTTGAATCATCAAAAAATGCAATAAAATAACATTTTATAGCATTTTAATATTTAAAAATATTTACATATTTTTAAAAAATCACATTAAAAATCTATAAAAAGCAATATTATTATACAATATTTCATATTATTTTCCGAAAAATACATTAAACATTAAAAAGCTTAGAAAAATGTGCTAAAATGGTATTTCATTGCATATTTCAACGTTTTAGAGCAGTTTGAGTGTTTTTCTGACAAAACTTATTTTTAAGCTAAAAATCTTTGATTATCAAACTTTTAAATTGAAAATTATGGGGAAAGTAAGCGAAATTTTATGATTTTATTCATAAAATAGTTTTTAAGAAAATCCTTGAAAATGCCTTGAATCGTCAAAAAATGCAATAAAATACCGTTTTATAGCATTTTTGAATATTTTTTTAAATATTTATATATTCTTATAAATTCCTATTAAAAATCTATAAAAATCATTATTATTTTACAATATTTCATATAATTTTTCAAAAAATACATGAAACATTAAAAAGCTCAGTAAAATGTGCTAAAATGGTATTTTATTGCATATTTTGACGTTTTAGAGTGGTTTGAGTGCTTTTCTGACAAAACTCATTTTTTAGCTAAAATACTTAGATTATCAAACTTTCATATAGAATATCTACTGCAATTGAAATTTATGGGAAAAGTAAGCGAAATTTTATGATTTTTTTTAGGAAGCTTAATCATAGGTATATTTTATAAAAACAAATAGTTTTTCAGAAAATCTTTGAAATGCTTTGAATCGTCGAAAATTGCAATAAAATAACGTTTTTTAGCATTTATGAAGATGTATAAAATATTTACATATTTTTCAAAAATCCTTTAAATCTATAAAAATCAATATTATTATACAATATTTCATATTATTTCTCGAAAAATACATGAAACATTAAAAAGATATGAAAAATGTGCTTAAATGGTATTTTATTGCATATTTCGACCTTTTAGAGCGGTTTGAGTGTTTTTCTGACAAAACTCAGTTTTTTAGCTAAAATACTTAGATTATCGAACTTTTAAATAGAATTTCTATGGCAATTGAAATTTATGGTAAAAGTAAGTGAAATTTTATGATTTTATTTATAAAAGAGTTTTTAAGAAAATCCATGAAAATGCTATGAATCGTCAAAAAATGCAATTAAATAAAGTTTTTTAGCATTTTTGAATATTTATAAATTATTTACATATTTTTAAAAAATCCCATTAAAAATTATACAATATTTCATATTATTTTTCGAAAAATAAATGAAACATTAAAAATATATGGAAAATGTGCTTAAATGGTATCTTATTGCATATTTCGACATTTTAGAGTGGTTTGAGTGTTTTTCTAACAAATTATTTTTAAACTAAAATACTTAGATTATAAAACTTTTAAATAGAATTTATACTGCAATTGAAATTTATGGGGAAAGTAAGCCAAATTTTATTTTTTTTGAGGAAGCTTACTCATAGTTATATTTCATCTAAAAAGTTTTTCAGAAAATGCTTGAAAATGCCTAGAATCGACAAAAAATGCAATAAAATAAAGTTTTATAGCATTTTTGAATATTTATAGATTATTTGCATATTTTTAAAAAATCCCATTCAAAATCTATGAAAATCAATATTATTATACAATATTTCATATTATTTTTCAAAAAATACATGAAACATTAAAAAGCTCAGAAAAATGTGCTAAAATGGTATTTATTGCATATTTTGACGTTTTAGAGTGGTTTGAGTGCTTTTCTGACAAAACTCATTTTTTAGCTAAAATACTTAGATTACCACACTTTTAAATAGAATTTATATGGCAATTGAAATTTATGGTAAAAGTAAGGAAATTTGATGGATTTTATTTATAAAAATAGTTTTCAGAAAATCTTGAAATGTTGAATCTAAAATGCAATAAAATAACTTTTAGCATTTTGAAATGTATAAAATATTTACATATTTTTAAAAATCCTTAAATCTAAAAATCAATATTATTATACAATATTTCATATTATTTTCGAAAATACATAAACATTAAAAGATATGAAAATGTGCTTAAATGGTATTTTATTGCATATTTCACCTTTTAGAGCGTTTAGTGTTTTCTGACAAAGGTTTAAAATTTTAGCTAAAATCTTGATTATCAACTTTTAAATAGAATTTATGGGAAAAGTAAGTATGAAATTTTATGATTTTATTTATAAAAAGTTTTAAGAAAATCCTAAATGCTTGAACGTCAAAAATGCAATTAAAAAAGTTTTTAGCATTTTTGAATATTTATAAATTATTTCATATTTTTAAAAAATCAATAAATTATACAATATTTCATATTATTTTTCAAAAATAATGAAACATTAAAATATATAAAGGCAAATGGATCTTACATATTTGACATTTTAAGGGTTTGAGTGTTTTCTCAAATATTTAAACTAAAATACTTTTACTTTAAATAAATTTTATGATTGAAATTATGGAAATAAAATTTTTTGGAATTTAAGATATTTATAAAGTTTTCAGAAAATGCTTGAAAATGCCTGATCGCAAAAATGCAATAAAATAAATTTTATAGCATTTTAATATTTATAAATTATTTGCATATTTTAAAATCCATTAAAATCTATAAACAATATTATTATAAATATTTATATTATTTCAAAATACATGAAACATTAAAGCTCGAAAAATGGCTAAAATGGATTTCAATTGACGTTTTAGAGGGTTTGGTGCTCTGACAAACTTTTAGCTAAAATCTTGTTAACACTTTAGAATTTGGCAATTGAAATTTATGGAAAAGTAGCGAAATTTTATGATTTTATTAAAATAGTTTTTAGAAAATCCTTGATAATCCTTGAATCATCAAAAATGCAATAAAATACATTTTATAGCTTTTGAATATTTAAAATATTTATATTTTTAAAATCATTAAAAATCTTAAAAACAATATTTTATACAATATTTATATTATTTTCGAAAATACATTAAACATTAAAAAGCTTAGAAAAATGTTCTAAATGGTATTTATTGCATATTTACGTTTTAGAGGGTTTGAGTGTTTTTCTGACAAAACTTATTTTTAGCTAAAATCTTGATTATCAAACTTTAAATGAAAATTTGAAAGTAAGCGAAATTTTATGATTTTAGTTCATAGGAATTTATAAAACAAATAGTTTTCTAGAAAATCTTGAAAATGCCTTTGAATCGTCAAAATTGCAATAAAATAACGTTTTTAGCATTTTTGAATATTATAAAATATTTACATATTTTTAAAAATCCTTTAAAAATCTATAAAAATCAATATTATTATACAATATTTCATATTATTTTCGAAAAATACATGAAACATTAACCCTTTCAGGGTCGAGACCTCAATTCTTAACTCTCTCTCAGGGTCGAGAAATTTTCCAAAAAAAAAAAAAAAATTTTTCTTATGAAATAATAGTTTTTATTTTTAAATCTAATAGGCTAAAAAATATTTTTGCGATCAATAGTTACCGAGATATAGAGGCTTGAAGTTGACAGAAAGTGAACCGCTTACGGCAACATCGCCGACTGCCTGTCACCTGGTAATAGTTTATTTATTTTTTATACTTTTTCTTTTATTTTTAACATTTTATTTTGTCAAGTAACTTTTATGTCCTGTGAGACCAATATAAACAATATTTTGTATATATACACTCCTTGTATACTACACAATAACTGCTGACCAGCTGGCTGGCTGAACAGCTGGCTGGATGGATGTCCAGCCGGCTGGCTGGCTGGTGGCTGACCAGCTAGCCGGCTGGTTGGCTGGCAGGCTGGCTGACCAGCTGGCTAGCTGACCAGCTGGCTGGCTGGCTGAACAGCTGGTTGCATGGATGGCCAGCCGGCTGGCTGAATGGCTGACCAGCTAGCCGGCTGGCTGAATGGCTGGCAGGCTGGCTGACCAGCTGGCTGGCTGGCTAGCTGACCAGCTGGCTGGCTGACTGGCTATCTGACTGACTATCTATCTGACTGACTGGCTATCTGACTGACTGGCTGGCTGACTGGCTGGCTGGCTGACTGGGTATCTGACTGACTGGCTGGCTGGCTGACTTGCTATATGACTGACTGGCTGGCTGACTGGCTATCTGACTGACTGGCTGGCTGACTGACTGGCTATCTGACTGACTGGCTATCTGACTGGCTGGCTGGCTGGCTGGCTGACTGGCTATCTGACTGACTGGCTGGCTGACTGGCTATCTGACTGACTGGCTGGCTGGCTGACTGGCTATCTGACTGACTGGCTGGCTGACTGACTGGCTATCTGACTGACTGGCTATCTGACTGGCTGGCTGGCTGGCTGGCTGACTGGCTATCTGACTGACTGGCTGCCTGACTGGCTATCTGACTGACTGGCTGGCTGTCTCAATCTCACAGGAACACATAAATACAATTATACATAGTGTAAATTACCTAGGATACACGGGAGAATATAATAATAATAATAATAATAATAATAATATAATAATAATAATAATATATAATAATAATAATAATAATAATATAATAATAATAATAATAATAATAATAATAATAATAAAATAAAAATTATTATTATTGAAGCAGTGACATTGATGAGGGGTGAGGGTCCTGTTATCTTATTATTATCAGCTAAACTAATTAGTGATGACATTTGATGAGGTACACTGCCTTCGCCTGCCCGCCTCCCTCCCTGCCTCCCTCCCTGCCTGGCTCCCTGCCTCCCTCCCTGCCTGGCTCCCTGCCTCCCTGTCTCCCTGCCAGCCAGGGGTGACTGGTTAGCCTCGGCTTATCACCAAACTAATGAGTGATGACATTTGACAAATGAGGGTTCAATGCCTTCTCTTTATTTGTTTTCACTGTTTTATCTGCCTGTCTGTCTGTTTCTCTCTCTGTCTCTCTTTCGGTCTCTCTCTCTCTTTCTGTCTGTCTGTCTCAGAGGCAGTCACTAGTGAACCAACATTGCCACATCTGAGTCGATACATATTATTTGACAGTCTGGATTTTTTGGGGTTATCCTAGGTAATTTACACTATGTATAATTGTATTTATGTGTACCTGTGTGACAGACAGACAGACAGACAGACAGACAGACAGACAGACAGACAGACAGCCAGCCAGCCCCAGCCAACCCCAGCCAGCCAGCCTGCCAGAAACAGCCAGCCAGCCCCAGCCTGCCACAGCCAGCCCCAGCCAGCTACAGCCAGATAGTCCACCAGCCCTAGCTAACAGCCCCAGCCAGTCAGCCCTAGCTAGCCAGCCCCAGCCAGCCATCTAGCCAGCCCGCTAGCCCCAGCCTGACACAGAAAGCCAGCCCGCCAGCCCCAGCCAGCCAGCCTGCCAGCCTCAGCCAGCCAGCCTGCCAGCCCCAGCCAGCCAGCCTGCCAGCCCCAGCCAGCCACAGCCAGCCAGCCAGCCCCAGCTAGCGAGCCCCAGCCAGCCATCAAGCCAGCCAGCCTGCCAGCCCCAGCCAGCAACAGAAAGAAAGCCCGCCAGCCAGCCAGCCAGCCAGCCAGCCAGCCAGCCACAGCCAGCCAGCCAGCCACAGCCAGCCAGCCAGCCAGCCACAGCCAGCCAGCCAGCCAGCCAGCCAGCCATCCAGCCAGCCAGCCAGCCACAGCCAGCCAGCCCCAGCTAGCCAGCCCCAGCTAGCCAGCCAGCCAGCCCCAGCCAGCCAGCCAGCCCCAGCCAGCCAGCCAGCCCCAGCCAATGTTGTTTACACAAACCCCACTGCCTTCCCCACCCTTCCCACTGCCTTACCCCCCTTCCCACTGCCTTCCCCACCACTCACACTGCTGGAGTGAGGTATTCCTTACCGCATGGCTTGGTGACAAATGCGCACTGAATTACCACTCCCACAATGCAATGCGGGTGCATAGATTTTTTTCCTACTGCGCACACTTACCACATAGACCCATTCTATCACATGCAGGCTTACCAGCTCTCTCCCCCTCGATTTGAAGCCACTAGAATTTATGCGTACTAGTACGTCAAACGCCCTGGCGTGTAAGCCGTACTAGTACGTCAAAAACCCTGAAAGGGTTAAAAAGCTCAGAAAATGTGCTAAAATGGTATTTTATTGCATATTTTGACGTTTTAGAGTGGTTTGAGTGCTTTTCTGACAAAACTCATTTTTTAGCTAAAATACTTAGATTATCAAACTTTCATATAGAATATCTACTGCAATTGAAATTTATGGGAAAAGTAAGCGAAATTTTATGATTTTTTTAGGAAGCAATCATAGGTATATTTTATAAAAACAAATAGTTTTAAGAAAATCTTTAAATGCTTTGAATCGTCGAAAATTGCAATAAAATAACGTTTTTAGCATTTTTGAAGATGTATAAAATATTACATATTTTTCAAAATCCTTTTAAAAATCTATAAAAATCAATATTATTATACAATATTTCATATTATTTCTCAAAATACATGAAACATTAAAGATATAAAATTGCTAAATGGTATTTTTTGCATATTTCGACATTTTCGGTTTGAGTGTTTTCTGCAAAACTCAGTTTTTAGCTAAAATACTTAGATTATCGAACTTTTAATAGAATTTCTATGCAATTGAAATTTATGGTAAAAATAATTTTATGATTTTTTTATAAAGAGTTTTAAAAACCATGAAAATGAATCGTCAAAAATGCAATTAATAAGTTTTTGCATTTTGAAATTATAATTATTTCATATTTTAAAATCCCTTAAAATTTATACAATATTTCATATTATTAAAAAATTAACATTAAAGATATGAAATGTGCTTAAATGGTATTTTGCTTCGACATTTTAAGTGGTTGTGTTTTTACAATATTAAATAAATACTAGATTATAAAATTTTAATAATTTATGCAATTGAATTATGGAAGTAGCAAATTTATGTTTTTTTGGAAAATCAGTTATATTTCATCTAAAAAAGTTTTCAAAATCTTAAATGCTAATCGACAAAATCAATAAAATAAAGTTTTATAGCATTTTGAATATTAAATTATTTGCATATTTTAAAAATCCCATTCAAATCTAAATCAATATTATTATAAAATATTTCATATTATTTTCAAAATACATGAAACATTAAAAAGCTCAGAAAATGTGCTAAATGGTATTATTGTGGTTTAGTGCTTTTCTGACAAACTCATTTTAGCTAAATATGATTATCAAACTTTTAATAAATTTCTATGGCAATTGAAATTTATGGTAAAAGTAAGCGAAATTTTATGATTTTTATAAAAAGCAGAAAATCTTGATAATGCCTGAATCATCAAAAATGCAATAAAATACATTTTATAGCATTTTGAATATTTAAAATATTTAAAATTTTTAAAATCCATTAAAATTTTAAAAGCAATATTATTATAATATTTCATATTATTTTCGAAAATACATTAAACATTAAAAAGCTTAGAAAAATGTGCTAAAATGGTATTTCATTGCATATTTCAACGTTTTAGAGCGGTTTGAGTGTTTTTCTGACAAAACTTATTTTTAAGCTAAAATTCTTTGATTATCAAACTTTTAAATTGAAAATTATGGGGAAAGTAAGCGAAATTTTATGATTTTATTCATAAAATAGTTTTTAAGAAAATCCTTGAAAATGCCTTGATTCGTCAAAAAATGCAATAAAATAACGTTTTATAGAATTTTTGAATATTTTTTAAATATATATATATTCTTATAAATTCCTATTAAAAATCTATAAAAATCAATATTATTTTACAATATTTCATATAATTTTTCAAAAAATACATGAAACATTAAAAAGCTCAGAAAAATGTGCTAAAATGGTATTTTGTTGCATATTTTGACGTTTTAGAGTGGTTTGAGTGCTTTTCTGACAAAACTCATTTTTTAGCTAAAATACTTAGATTATCAAACTTTCATATAGAATATCTACTGCAATTGAAATTTATGGGAAAAGTAAGCGAAATTTTATGATTTTTTTTAGGAAGCTTAATCATAGGTATATTTTATAAACAAATAGTTTTTCAGAAAATCTTTGAAATGCTTTGAATCGTCGAAAATTGCAATAAAATAACATTTTTTAGCATTTTTGAAGATATATAAAATATATACATATTTTTCAAAAATCCTTTTAAAAATCTATAAAAATCAATATTATTATACAATATTTCATATTATTTCTCGAAAAATACATGAAACATTAAAAAGATATGAAAAAAGTGCTTAAATGGTATTTTATTGCATATTTGACATTTAAGGGTTTGAGTGTTTTCTGACAAAACTCATTTTTAGCTAAATACTTAGATTATCAACTTTTAATAGAATTTCTATGCAATTGAAATTTATGGAAAAGTAAGTGAAATTTTATGATTTTTTTATAAAAGATTTTTAAGAAAATCAAAAATGCCTTGAATCGTCAAAATGCAATAAAATAAAGTTTTTAGCATTTTGAATATTATAAAATATTTACATATTTTTAAAAAATCCCTTAAAAATTATGCAATATTTCATTTATTTTCGAAAAATAAATGAACATTAAAAGATATGGAAAATGTGCTTAAATGGTATTTTATTGCATATTTCGACATTTTAGAGTGGTTTGAGTGTTTTTCTGACAAAATCATTTTTAGCTAAAATACTTAGATTATCAAACTTTTAAATAGAATTTCTACTGCAATTGAAATTTATGGGAAAAGTAAGCGAAATTTTGTTATTTTTAGAGTTATCATAGTATATTTATTAAAAAAAAGTTTTCAAGAAAATCCTGAAAATGCCTGAATCGTCAAAAATGCAATAAAATAAGTTTTATAGCAAATAGCGGTTTGAGTGTTTTTCTGACAAAACTCATTTTTAGCTAAAATACTTACATTATTAAACTTTTAAATAAATTTCTACAGCAATTGAAATTTATGGAAGAAGTAAGCGAAATTTTATGATTTTATTCATTAAATAGTTTTTAAGAAAATCCTTGAAAATGCCTTGAATCGTCAAAAAATGCACTTAAAATAATTTATAAATATTCAAAAATGCTAAAAAACTTTATTTAATTGCATTTTTTGACGATTCAAGGCATTTTCAAGAATTTTCTTTAAAACTATTTTATAAATAAAATCATAAAATTTCACTTACTTTTACCATAAATTTCAATAGCAATAGAAATTCTATTTAAAAGTTTGATAATCTAAGTATTTTAGCTAAAAAATGAGTTTTGTCAGAAAAACACTCAAACCCCTCTAAAACGTCGAAATATGCAATAAAATACCAATTTAAGCACATTTTTCGTATCTTTTTAATATTTCATGTATTTTTCGAGAAATAATATGAAATATTGTATAATAATATTGATTTTTATAGATTTTTAATAGGATTTTTTAAAAATATGTAAATATTTTATAAATCTTCAAAAATGCTAAAAAACGTTATTTTATTGCAATTTTCTGCGATTCAAAGCATTTCAAAGATTTTCTGAAAAACTATTTGTTTTTATAAAATATACCTATTATTAAGCTTCCTCAAAAAAAAAATCATAAAATTTCACTTACTTTTCCCATAAATTTCAATTGCAGTAGATATTCGGCATAAAAGTTTGATAATCTAAGTAATTTAGCTAAAAAATGAGTTTTGTCAGAAACACACTCAAACCACTCAAAAACGTTGAAATATGCAATAAAATACCATTTTAGCACATTTTTCTAAGCTTTTTAATGTTTAATGTATTTTTCGGAAAAGAATATGAAATATTGTATAATAATATTGCTTTTTATAGATTTTTAATTAGATTTTTTAAAAATATGTAAATATTTTTTAGATATTCAAAAATGCTATAAAATGTTATTTTATTGCATTTTTTGATGATTCAAGGCATTTTCAAGGATTTTCTGAAAAACTATTTTTTATATAAAATCATAAAATTTCGCTTACTTTTACGATAAATTTCAATTGCCATAGAAATTCTATTTAAAAGTTTGATAATCTAAGTATTTTAGCTAAAAAATGAGTTTTTTTCAGAAAAACACTCAAACTGCACTAAAACGTCGAAATATGCACATATTTTTCAGTTTTTTAATGTTATATGTATTTTTCGGAAAATAATATGAAATATTGTATAATAATATTGATTTTTATAGATTTTTAATGTGATTTTTTAAAAATATGTAAATATTAAATAAATATTCAAAAATGCTATAAAACGTTATTTTAGTGCATTTTTTGACGATTCAAGGCATTTTCAAGGTTTTTCTTAAAAATTATTTGATGAATAAAATCATAAAATTTCGCTTACTTCTTCCATAAATTTCAATTGCTGTAGATATTCTATTTAAAAGTTTAATAATGTAAGTATTTTAGCTAAAAAATGAGTTTTGTCAGAAAAACACTCAAACCGCTATTAAACGTCGAAATATGCAATAAAATACAATTTTAGCACATTTTTCTGATATTTTTAATGTGTCATGTATTTTTTGAAAAATAATATGAAATATTGTATAATAATTTTGGTTTTTACAGATTTTTAATGGGAATTTATAAGAATATATAAATTTTTATAAAAATATTCAAAAATGCTTTAAAAAGTCATTTTATTGCATTCTTTGATGATTCAAGGTATTTTCAAGGATTTTCTGAAAAACTATTTTTTTTAAAATATAAAAATATTGCATTTTTTGACGATTCAATTCATTTTAAAGGACTTTCTGAAAAACAATTTTTTTAGATAAAATCATAAAATTTCGCTTACTTTTCCCATAAATTTCAGTTGAAGTAGTAATTCTATTTAAAAGTTTGATAATCTAAGTATTTTAGCTAGAAAAAGAGTTTTGTCAGAAAACACTCAAACAGCTCTACAACGTCGAAATATGCAATAAAATACAATTAAAAACATTTTTCAGATTTTTTTAATGTTTCATGTATTTTTTTAAAAATTGAATGAAATATTGTATAATAATATTGATTTTTATAGATTTTTAATAAGATTTTCTAAAAATATGTAAATATTAAATAAATATTAAAAAATGTTATAAAACATTATTTTATTGCCTTCTATGACGATTCAAGGTATTTTCAAGGATTTTCTGAAAAAATATTTTTTATATAAAATCATAAAATTTCGCTTACTTTTCCCATAAAATTCAATTGCAGTACAAATTCTATTTAAAAGTTTGATAATATAAGTATTTTAGCTAAAAAATATGAGTTTTGTCAGAAAAACACTCAAACTGCTCAAAAACGTCGAAATATGCACATATTTTTGAGCTTTTTAATGTTTCATGTATTTTTTGAAAAATAATATGTAATATTCTATAATAATTTTGATTTTTATAGATTTTTAATATTTTTTAAAAATATGTAAATAATCTATAAATATTTAAAATGCTATAAAACGATATTTTATTGCAATTATTGATTCAAGACATTT
>WNWK01053336.1:0-11901 GCA_009830355.1 Cherax destructor
CTCTCAAAGGTCTTTCATAAGACAAACAGTGTTCCAAAAACTGAATAAGCAACCCCATGAAATACAAGAAATGCTGGTTTTTCCAAAGTTCTGGTAAGGAAATATGATAGCCAGATTCACTGTTGGTCTAGGAAACAGGAAGAGACAGTGGAAGCTGTGGAAATGATGTTTGCCTAATCAGTGGAAAGATCCGGGGATTAAAGATACAGTTGCGGCACTGAGGCCCAAGGTCCCGGGCCGGACCAATTGGTCCAATTGATTTAATCATTGGAAGTGATTATTATCACTTTTTTTGTGGAAAATATAAGTAAAAAAGATGCCTTTGAAAACACCCGGGAGCCAAGATGTGGTCCAATTCCCTCTCAAAGTGGGAAAGAAGCTTTACTCCCCTTTGGGAGTGGGTATGTCTTTTTTTAGTAACTGGGGACACCCCAGTGTCCTTTGCTCCTCTCCATAGGATGTTAAAACCCTTTTTTGATGAACACAGGTTCCACGGTTTTGGGCCTGGACCCGGATGCACGGGCTTATTTACCCTTTTCAAGTCTTTGGCGTCGGGTTAATTCGTAGCCCTTGCGTCTAAAGGGCCCTGTGGCACCCCAAAAAAAATTCCATTTGGTCTTCGACTTTCAGCCCGGTTAGCGGCTCCAAAACTGAGTCATACTGGGACTTCGTAGCTCACCATTCCCATGCTGTCATCTGTGTAGGACCCATCTCGTTTAATTAGGGCCCAATACTGGATGTTGTTCTCGACTTTGATTTACAAGAAAAGAAATACTTTGGGTTTCTTTCAATTTCATTTATGGCTTTTGGTTCTTTCCTCATTTCTTGATACCTTAAGATTCCTTTAGTTTTAGTTCGATGTTTGGCCTCTTGTGCGCTTTGTTATTCTTTGCCTTGCCTGTATAGGGCTCCCTCTCTTTTCTAGTTTACATCTTCTCCTACTTTTTCCTTAAGGGAAATTTGCCTTGAGCAAACCTCAAGTGCCACAGAGTTAATTTTTCTAGACAAGGTTGGATCTTCCCAGTTTATATCATTTAGGACTTGTTACCTTATGTTTTTGTATTGAGGATGAATTTGGAGAAGGCTCCCTCGTGACTGATCACATTTGTCGGTCTGGGGACCCCTAGCTACATGTCTGGACCTCTATTATGTTGTGATCTGAGTATATTGTTTTTGATATATGACATTTCTATCAGATCATCATTGTTAGTGAAGATGAGGTCCAAGTATTCTCCAATCTTGTAGGTTCTATTATTTGCTGGTTTAAGGTGAATTTGGTGCAGAGATTTAAAAGCCGTGTGTGTGAGATTTTCATCTGAGCTGCCTCCTGGTGTTATCTCTACAATATTTGCAATATTTCTCCATTTTGGTGCCTTAGGTTGAAGTCCCAAGGAGCAAGATGTTGGGGGAGGAGCTGGAAGGTTTTCAGACAGTGGTCAATTTTCAGAACCTGTTCAAGGATTAATTTCAGCCTCTTCCTGTTTGAATCCCTCCTCCACAAGCAGTCTTTTTAGCAATGAAACAACAGAAACAAATGGGTTTGAATCTTTTTCCAAACTGCACACTGATGACTACACACTGATCACTACACACGATCACTACACACTGATCACTACACACTGATCACTACCACTACCACAGCAACTCCAAGGCAACCATATAGTTTAACAGCAACCTAAACCCATCATCACCACTCACCACCCCATCACAAACCCCACCAAATCAGACCACACCCCAACCCCACAACCCCACCCATGCAACAACCCTCATGGGAACCCTGCAAACACCCCCATCCGCCAAGATCCCCTAGGGCCACAGTATTGGAAACAGGCTGAAGGTTTGGTACACAAATGCAGATGGAATCACGAATAAGTATGAAGAGTGGAATGAAAGAATAGGAGAAATGTCCCCAGACATCCAGCAGTCACAGAAACTAAACTAAATGGGGCAATATCAGACCAATCTTCCCACAAGGATATCAGATCCTGAGGAGAAATAGAAGGAGCAAGGGGAGGAGGGTCGCACTGCTCTAGGGAATCATTGGAGATTTGGGAAATGGCAGGAATGGAGTGTGTAGAAAGGGACTTTATAGTAGGTACCATCCAGTCAGGAGCTCAAATAGTCATTGCAGTGATGTACAACCCACCACAAAACTGCAGGAGGCCAGGAGAGGAATATGCAGAACAACAGAGCAATGGTGGACACCTGGCGGAGGTGGCAAGAAACGCACATGGAGGCGAGGGCAAAGTTACTGGTCATGGGATTTCAACCAAAAGAGATCGACTGGAGAACCAAGAACCACGTGGGGTCCAGAAACGGAGAGCCAAGATGATGGACGTGGTACTGGAAAACCTGATGCACCAACATGTCAGGGACACGACCAGAGATAAGAGAGACGAACCAGCAAGGCTGGACCTGTATTCACCCTGAATAGCTCCAGATATAGGAGACATCCACACGAGAGCCCCTAGGACCAGTGACCATATGGTGCTAGGCTTTGGGTACATAGTAGAGCTACAGGTGGAGAGGAAAACGGTGCTGAAGAGACATACCAGACTATAAAAAGAGGGACTACACAGGTATGAGGAATTTCCTGCAGGAGGTTCTGTGGAAAACGGAAATGGAAGGACAGTCAGTAAATGAAATGATGGAATCGGTAGACAAAGTGCAAGGAGGCAGAGGAATGGTTTATACCAAAAGGAAAAAAGAATAAATGGGAAGACAAGAAAGAGCCCTGGTTTCCCAAAAGTGCAGGAGGCAAAGACTCAGGTGCCAGAGAATGGAAAGAGTACAGAAGGCAAAGAACCCAAGCAAACAAGGAGTTAGTCAAAGGCTAGAAACGGTATGCACAGGTACAGAGGGAGGCCCAGAAACAGTACAGAAACGACATAGCATCGAAAGTCAAGTCTGACCCAGAAACTGATGTACAGCCACATCAGAAGGGAAGACAACAGTAAAGGATCAGGTGATAAGGCTGAGGAGGGAAGATGGGGAACCTCACGAATAATCAAGAGGTATGTGAGGAGCTCAACTCGAGGTTTAAGGTATTCACAGGATGGAAGGAGGGCAGTTGGGTAGACAGGACGGGTGCGTCACCAACAAGGAATGTTCGGAGTGCTGGAGGGAATACACACATCTGGAGGGGAGGGTGAACAGTTACTCAGTGACCTGATACCTCAAAGGCAATGGGTCCGGACAATTCTCACCATGGGTCCTTCGGGAAGGACTGAGGTTCTGAGTGTGACCCACAAAAATTTTCAGCACATCCCTTGAAACTGGGCAGCTAACTGGAGATATGGAAAAGGCCAACGTAGTCCCCATCTTTAAAAAGGAGACAGAAAAGAGGCACTAAACTACAGACCGGTGTCACTTACATGTATAGTGTGCAAAGTCTTGGAGAAAATCATCAGGAAAAGAATGGTGGAGCATCTGGAGCAGAACAGGTTAATCAGCGCCAGACAGCACGGATTCAGGGAAGGCAAATCCTGTGTAACAAACCTCCTGGAGTTCTATGATAAAGTACCAGAGATAAGGCAAAGAGAAGAAGGGTGGGTTGACTGCTTTTTTCTTGGACTGGGAAGGCCTTTGACACAGTTCCTCACATGAGATTAGTAAAGAAGATGGAAGGCCAAGCGTGTATAACGGAAGGGTGGAATGGATCAGGGAATACCCCCACAGGGAGGCAACAACGGGTCATGGTGCGTGATGAGGTATCACAGTGGGCGCCTGTGACGAGCGGTGTCCGCCGGGGTCAGTCTAGGACCAGTGCTATTCTTGCTATATGTGAATGACATGACGGATGGGATAGACTCAGAAGTGTCTCTTTTTCGCAGATGATGTAAATTAATGAGGAGAATCATCGGATGAAGACCAAGCAGGACTTCAAAGTGACCTGGACAAGCTTGACTCTGGTCTAGCAATTTCCTCGAATTTAACACCAAATGCAAAGTCATGAATATCGGAGAAGGGCAAAGAAGACCGCTGACGACAGGCTAGGTGGACAGAGGCTACAAACCTCATCAAAGGAAAAGAGGACCTTGGGGTGGTATAACACCAAGCACGTCTCCGGAAGCACACGTCAACCAGATAACCGCGGCAGCATAGGGCGACTGGAAACCTAAGATTAGCGTTCCGTTACCTTAAAAGGAATCGTTCAAGACACTGTATACCGTATACGTCAGGCCCATACTAGATATGCGCCAGTCTGGAACCCACACCTGGTCAAGCACGTCAAGAAATTAGAGAAAGTGCAAGGTTTGCGACAAGGCTAGTTCCACAACTCAGGGGACTGCCTTATGAAGAAAGGTTGAGGAAATAGGACTAACAACACTGGAGGACAGAAGGGTTAGAGGAGACATGATAACGACATAAAAAATGCTGCGGGAATCGACAAGGTAGATAGTGACAGGATGTTCAGAGGAGAACACAGAAACAAGGGGACACAACTGGAAGCTGAAGACTCAGATGAGTCAGAGGGATGTTAGGAAGCAATTCTTCAGCCATAGAGTAGTTAGGAAGTGGAATAGTTTAGCGAACGATATAGTGGAGGCGGGAACCATACATAGTTTTAAGACAAGGTATGGTAAAGCTCACGGAGCAGGGAGAGCAGAGACCCAGTAGCGGACAGTGCAGAGGCGGGGCCAGGAGCTGAGTCTCGACCCCTGCAATAACAATTAGGTGAGTACAATTAGGTGAGTACTGATCACTACACACTGATCACTAGCTCCGAGGGGCCTTTCTTACGTGATGTCCCCAGTGTCTGTAGTACCCAAGGTGGATATGAGGTCAAGAGTTTGTGTACTCACCTATTTGTGGTTGCAGGGGTCAAGACATAGCTCCTGGCCCCGCCTCATCACTGATCGCTACTAGGTCCTTTCTCTTCCTGTTCCATGAGTTTTATCATTCCTCGTCTTAAAACTATGTATGATTCCTGCCTCCAGTACGTCACTTACCAGACTATTCCACTTCCTGACAACTCTGTGACTAAAGAAATACTTGCTAACATCTCTTTAACTCATCTGAGTCTTCAACGTCCAATTGTGACTCCGTATTTCTGTGTCCCATTTTTGAAACATCCTGTCTCTGTTCACCTTGTCAATTTCTCGCAGTATTTTTTATGTCGTTATCATGTCTTTCCTAACCCTCCTGTCCTCCAGTGTCGTCAGGCCAATTTCCCTTAACCTTTCTTCTTAGGACATTTTCCTTAGCTCTGGAGTAAGCCTTGTTGTAAGCCTTTTCACTTTCTCTAATTTCTTGACATGCTTGATCAGGTGTGGGTTCCATGCTGGTGCTGCATACTCCAGTATTAGCCTGACGTAAACGGTGTACAGAGTCTTGAACGATTCCTTACTGAGGTATCGGAACGCTATTCTCAGGTTTGCCAGGCGCCCATATGCTGCAGCAGTTATCTAGTTGATGTGTGCCTCAGATGTGCTCGGTATTATACTCACCCCAAGATCCTTTTCCTTGTGTGAGGTCTGTAGTCTTTGGCCACCTAGCCCATACTCTGTCTGCGGTCTTCTTTGCCCTTCCCCGATCTTCATGACTTTGCATTTAGTAGGGTTAAATTCGAGAAGCCAGTTGCTGGACCACGTGTAAAGCCTGTCCAGGTCTCTTTGTAGTCCTGCCTGATCCTCATCTGATTTAATTCTCCTCATTAACTTCACATCATCTGCGAACAGGGACACTTCTGAGTCTCTCCCTTCCATCATGTCATTCACATATACCAAAAATAGCACTGGTCCTAGGACTGACCCCTGTGGGACCCCCCTCGTCACAGGCGCCCACTGTGATACCTCATCACGTACTATGACTCGTTGTTGCCTTCCTGTCAGGTCTTCTCTGATCCATTGCAGTGCCCTTCCTGTTATACGTGCCTGATCCTCTAGCTTCTGCACTAATTTCTTGTGAGGAACTGTATCGAACGCCTTCTTGCAGTCCAAGAAAATTCAGTCAACCCACCCCTTTCTCTCATTTCTTTTTTTTATTACCTTGTCATAAAACTCCAGGAGGTTTGTGACACAGGATTTGCCTTCCCTGAATCCCTGAATCTGGTTGTATTTTATAATCTTGTTCCTTTCCAGGTGTTCCACCACTCTCCTGATAATTTTCTCCGTGACTTTCCATATTATACACGTTAGTGATACTGGTCTATAGTTTAGTGCCTCGTTTCTGTTTCCTTTCTTAAAAATGGGAACTACATTTGCTGTCTTCCATACCTCAGATAGTTGCCCAGTTTCGAGTGATGTGTTGAAGATCCCGGTAAGTGGCACACACAACGTCTCCGCTCCCTCTCTAAGGACCCACGGGGAGATGTTGTCTGGTCCCATCGCCTTTGAGGTATCAAGGTCACTTAGCACCTTCTTAACCTTCACCTCAGTTGTGTGTATGTCATCCAACACTTGTTGGTATATTCCTTGTTGGTGTTCCGCTCTGTTCTGTCTTCCCAGAGTCCTTGTCTCCACTGTAAATATTTCCTTAAATCTCGTGTTGAGCTCCTCACATACCTCTTGATCGTTTCTTGTGAGTTCCCCACCTTCTTTCCTCAGACTGATCACCTGGTCTTTGACCAGGCTATACAGCAGTTTCGGGTCAGAGTTGACTTTCGATGCTATGTCGTTTTTGTACTTTCGCTGGGCCTCCCTTCTTATCTGTGCATACTCGTTTCTGGCTCTTCGACTAATCTCCTTATTTTCCTGTTTCCTTTGTCTTCTGTACTTTTTCTATTCTCTAGTGCACTTAGTTTTTGCCTCCCTACACCTTCGGGTAAACCAAGGGCTCGTTCTGGTCTTCCCATTATTTCTGTTGCCCTTGGGAACTAACCTTTCCTCTGTCTCCTTGCATTTTGTTGTTACGTATTCCATCATTTCGTTTACTGACTTTCCTATCAATTCTCTGTCGCACTGTGTAATCATCCCTTTTACAGTTTGGCTGTTCCCATTCAGGTCCTGTTACTCTCTCCACTTGTAACTACTATGTATTCAAAGCACAGAACCACATGATCACTAGCTTCAAGGAGCCTCTCATATGTGATGTCCTCAATGTCTGAACTGCTCAGGGTGAACACGAGATCCAGTCTTGCTGGTTCATCCCCCTTTCTCTCTGGTAGTGTCCTTAACATGTTGATGCATGAGGTTTTCCAGTACCACATCCATCATCTTGGCTCTCCATGTTTCGGGACCCCCGTGTGTGTGTGTGTGTGTGTGTTTGTTTATGTGTGTGTGTGTATATGTGTTAGTGTGTGTATGTGTTAGTGTGTGTATATATGTTTTTGTGTGTATATGTTAGTGTTTATATATGTTAGTGTGTATGTATGTGTTAGCGTTAGCTACCAATTTGCCCATTTTGTCCTAGGCACATGTCGATTAGACACTAGGCCTGAGCGTGTGTATGTGTTACTGTCTGTATATGTTAATGTGTATATATGTTAGTGTGTTTATATGTTAGTATGTGTATGTGTTAGTGTGTGAGAGTGAGTTTGTGCAATGTTGATATGTTTGGCTCAGATCTATATAGTGTGGTTCTAGCATGGTTCAACAATGTGGATGAGACATTAGTGGTTCTGTGCTGTGTTGTGAGGGTCCAGCACCGTGAACTTGGCTGACTGAGAGGTTCTGCTGGCACGACCCTCATTAAGCTCCTTGTTAATGAACTTGCTGCAAAAATGGCCGCACCGAAGTTTCGAGATTAAGGTAAACCTAACCTCCTCTCCGGTCAGGTTTTTTTTTTTTTTTTTTTTTTTTTTTTTTTTTTTTTTTTTTTTTTTTTTTTTTTTTTTTTTTTTTTTTTTTTTTTTTTTTTTTTTTTTTTTTTTTTTTTTTTTTTTTTTTTTTTTTTTTTTTTTTTTTTTTTTTTTTTTTTTTTTTTTTTTTTTTTTTTTTTTTTTTTTTTTTTTTTTTTTTTTTTTTTTTTTTTTTTTTTTTTTTTTTTTTTTTTTTTTTTTTTTTTTTTTTTTTTTTTTTTTTTTTTTTTTTTTTTTTATTATATATATATATATATATATATATATATATATATATATATATATATATATATATATATATATATATATATATATATATATATATATATATATATATATATATATATATATATATATATATATTATTTTCTCTCTCTCTCTCTCTCTCTCTCTCTCTCTCTCTCTCTCTCTCTCTCTCTCTCTCTCTCTCTCTCTCTCTCTCTCTCTCTCCTCTCTCTCTCTCTCTCTCTCTCTCTCTCTCTCTCTCTCTCTCCTCTCTCTCTCTCTCTCTCTCTCTCTCTCTCTCTCTCTCTCTCTCTCTCTCTCTCTCTCTCTCTCTCTCCTCTCTCTCTCTCTCTCTCTCTCTCTCTCTCTCTCTCCTCTCTCTCTCTTCTCTCTCTCTCTCTCTCTCTCTCTCTCTCTCTCTCTCTCTCTCTCTCTCTCTCTCTCTCTCTCTCTCTCTCTCTCTCTCTCTCTCTCTCTCTCTCTCTCTCTCTCTCTCTCTCTCCCTCTTTCTAAACAGGGTTTTACAAGTAAGGTTAAAGATTTCTTACTTTATTTACAAGCCAAGAGCTGTTACCTACACCAGCTCATTTTAAAACCTTTTTATAGTTATGAAACATACAAACAGGTAATAGGATGAAATTGGAGCCATATGTGATCCAGTGATTTCATTTGGTCAATTAACTTTATTTCGTTGATGTCATTATGCTATACGAACATGTTCCAGACTCGAGTCATCCTGGGAATAAATGATATCAGAAGAAGTGATGTTCTTGAGAAGGTTACAGTCAGAAGAAAGTTGCTGCTTGCTGCCCGTCTTGTTGTATAGAAACTCGCTTCTCGCTGTCCTTGGAGTGGAGCCAAGTGTGGTACATTGACAATATTGGCCTTGTATATAACAGTAACGCCACCCACATCCCTCCTGTGTTGAAGGCTCTGGTGAAATGACAGATCTATCCAGGCTGGGTCTAGGCGAGAGATGAGGCGTCTTCCTCTGTTCTTTGTTATGTCAAGAAGTCACAGATGAGACGGGGGCAGGTAATGCAAGAAAGTGGAGAATACTCAAGGTTTGAGCGTACTTGTGCCTCGTACAGAATCCTGCATCCTCTACTGACGAGTAGATGCGAGATACATCTAAGTGCTGTAAGCTTTCTGGTTGCCTTGTTTGCAAGATTTACAACGTGGTTCTTCATAGTCAGTTTGGAGTAAAATTTCACCCCAAGGATATCAACTTCATCCCCAGGTACCAACACTCTCCCATTCATTGTTATCACTTCTCCAGCATTACCATCATGGTGTCTATAGACCATCATCATTTGTGTGTTTTTTTTCAGGTGCAAATGTGACCTGCCATTGTTTACCCCAGGCTGATATAGCTGTAAGCTGGTGATTGATGTAACTTAGAGCAGCTTGCATTTTCCCTCTTGGATAAATAAATGTCAGAGTACAGTCGTCTGCATATGCATGGGATTCTGGGATGAGATGAAGAACGCCATTGAAGTAGAGATTCCATAACAATGAAATGTCTCTCTCCCTCTCTCTCTCTCACACACACACGCACACGCTCTTTTATCTGTCTTAGTTGGTCTGTCTGTCTGTCTGTCTCTCTCTCCACTCACACTGTTTCCTCTGTCTGTTTGTTTCTTTCTCTCTCATTTTACTGGTTATCACTCAGAGCTATAAGCAGAAATCGCCTTTGATAACGAATATAAGTTCATAATAATCATGTAATTATAATTGGAGATCTCAGCAACAATAATGTTAATTGGGACAACTTAAGAGGATATCAAGAAGCAAATAGACTAATTAACATGGGAGATCAAATGTTTTTTTTTTTAACCCAGAATGTCTTAATCCTCATACGTTGCAAAAATATACTTGACCGCCATCAATATTGATTATGACCATATTAATTCAGGGTAAGTGATTGAACCACTTGCAAACAGTGATCACATTATTGTAAGCTTCATATCGAACTTCAGTTTTGATACCAAGATTAATACATCAACAGTTCCAACCTAGATAGCGGCTGATTTTAATTAGTTGTATAAAGCTTTTAACAATGCAAACTGGTTGGAACTATAAGATGTGTCTAATGGATAATATGTATGGGAGTGGTTCAAACGTAATGTCTTATCTGTCAATGAAAAACCTCCTGAAATCGGCACACTGGCCGCATTAAAATACTTATAAATGCTGATTATTAACTATGAAATGCTAAAAGATTTTTTTTTTCAACAAGTCGGCGGTCTCCCACCGAGGCAGGGTGACCCTAAAAGAAAGAAAATCAACTAAAAGAAAATACTTTTATCATCATTCAACACTTTCACCTCACTCATACATACTGTCTTTACAAAGGCGCTCAGATACGACAGTCTAGAAGTCCCTCCAAACTGATATATCCCAAACCCCTCCTTTAAAGTGCAGGCATTGTACTTCCCATTTCCAGGACTCAGGTATGCCTAAATCTATAATAACCGGTTTCCCTGAATCCCTTCACTAAATATTACCCTGCTCACACTCCAACAGCTCGTCAGGTCCCAAAAAACCATTCGTCTCCATTCACTCCTATCTAACACGCTCACACATGCTTGCTGGAAGTCCAAGCCCCTCGCCCACAAACCCTCCTTTACCCCCTCCCTCTAACCTTTCCGAGGACGACCTTCCCTACAGATTTATACGCTCTCAAAGTCATTCTACTTTGATCCATTCTCTCTAAATGACCAAACCACCTCAACAACCCCTCTTCAGCCCTCTAACTAATACTTTTAGTAACTCAACACCTCCTCCATATTTCCACACTCCGAATTCTCTGCATAATATTTACACCACACATTGCCCTTAGACAGGACATCTCCATTGCCTCCAGCCTCCTCCTAGCTGCAGCATTTACAACCCATGCTTCACACCCATATAAGAGTGTTGGTACCACTATACTTTCGTACATTCCCTTCTTTGCCTCCATAGTCAACTCTTTTTGTCTCCACATATACCTCAACGCACCACTCACCTTTTTTCCTTCATCAATTCTATGGTTAACCTCGTCCTTCACAAACCCATCCACTGAAGTCAACAAGGGCCAAGAGCTGAGACTCAGCCTCTGTAATCAGAAGCAGTGAATAGACGCCAAAGATCGAAATTTTGAAAGAGAAGGACGGTTGTTTATATTAAAATGTATGCAATAGTAAGTAAGTTTATTCAGGTATACACAAATACAGTTACATAGATTATCATACATAGCAGCACATGTGTAGAGAACCCAGGATGATCAAAACAGTCAGAGTGACTTACTTCCATCAATGTGAACTTGAATATGTGAAAGAAAACTTAGTCTGGAAGATTACTGGGAAAGAAAATGTTATATATGTTTTTTTTTTTATGATGAAATCAAGTGCTTATTGTTTACAATATAGGAGACAGCACAAGGTCAATATGGGTTTTATGAAAGGGGAAAAATGAATAGATGAATAGATGATATGATAACATTGACACAACAAACATTGATAGAAATAATTAATTAGGAAAATCTGCCGTGGAGATCAAGGTCTGATCAACCAGGCTGTTACTACTGGCCTCACGCAAAGGGGGTAGAAATTAGGCCCCAAAAGAGGTTTTAAAGTTCTTTTTAGATTTATATTTTTAAAAGTCCCCCTTTTTTTTAAAAAAAAGCCCTTTTTTATATCGTTTGGGGGTTTTGAAGCTGTTTATGTCTATATTCCCAATAAGTGGACAATCAAGACATAGTATTCAAGAAAGGGACCATAGGGCACTTAGTTTGATGGATCAGGGGGTTTATCAACCAGGCTGTTACTACTGGCCCCCACGCAAACTGACATGCGAAAAAAAAGCACGGCTGGTCAGGCACTGACTTTTTTTTGCCCGTCTAGTGTTTTCTTTTAAGACAGCCAGGATCTTTTTTGGGAATTTTTTATGTATCC
>WNWK01053337.1:0-11901 GCA_009830355.1 Cherax destructor
CCAAGATATTATATCTCCAAGTTGTGTCATAAGCCTTCTCAAGGTCGAAAAGATAGCGATAACCGAATGGTTATTCAGCAAAGGCATTACGAATATACGTATCCAAGCGCAGCAAGGGGTCAATGGCAGAACGGGCCCTTACGGAAGCCATATTGACTAGGGAGATACTATTGTGAGTCTCTAAATACCACATCAAACGTCTATTAACTAGACGTTCCATCACCTGCAAATTGCACTGGTAGAGCGATGGGACGGTAGGAGGATCACATTCCGTAGTACCTGGTTTTCGAAAAGGAGAACAATAGAGACTTCCACAGCTGGGGAAGAACTCCTTGCTGACCATATGAGATTAAAGAGTCGTAAGAGGACAGTAAGAGCAGACTGATGTAAATGCTGTAGCATACGAATATGTATGCCGTCTGGCCCAGCTGCCGATGATCGGCAAGCAGAAGTGTTGCCTCCAGTTCTTGAAGGGTAAAAGAGACATTATAGGATTCTTCTCTAAAGAGAAGAAAAATCTAAGGGCTTTAACTCGCTGGCAGACTTAGAAGAAAGGAACGAGGGGCATAGATGGAGCCCTGAGAAATGCGGACAAGATGATTACCAATTTCAGTGGCAACGGCAAGAGGGTGTGCTATATCGACACCAGCAACCTGAAGAACAGGAGCCGGGTCGGGGAGAATTTACCACTAATTTCCGCACTTTCTTCCAGACTGCACTCATCGAGGAAGCCGAAGTGACAGTAGAAACGTAATCTCGCCAGCAAGTGCGTTTAGCATCACGTATGACACGGCGAGCAATAGCTCTCTTCTGCTTAAAATCAAGGAGTCTCTCTGTGGTTCTGTTATACCGATACCTGCCCCATGCAGCGCGTTTCAAACGCACTGCCGGAGCACAAGCAGGAGACCACCAAGGCACGCACTTCTGAGGATGCTTGCCCGAGGTTTGGGGAATAGAATGTGAAGCCGCTGTGAAGATGGAGGACGAAAAGAGATGTAAAACCTCATCAATGGAGGACGAGGTAGGAACCTCATGAAAGGCAGTAAGATGTGCGTAAAGGTCCCATTTCGCCCGGTCAAATTGCCAGCGTGGGCAACGAGGAGGTGGAGAAAACAGAGGGGACCCTTTGGGAGTCGACAGGCCTTCTCGGAAATGTGTTCATAGGGTCGAAAAATATTCGGGAAAATTTTTTTTATTTTATCTTATGAAATGATAGTTTTGTTTTCTAAATCTAAATGGCTAAACAAATTTTTTTGGCGATCAATACTTACGGAGATATGGAGGCTTCAAGTTGACCAAAATTGAACCGCTGACAGCAACATCGGTGACTTCCGGTTGGCTGGTAATAGTTTTTTTTTTATCTACTTTTTTCTTTTATTTTTTAATATTTTTTTTTTAAGTAACTTTTATGTCCTGTGAGACCAATATAAACCATATTTTGTATATATACACTCCTTGTATACTACACAATAACTGCTGGCTGACTGGCTGGCTGGCTGACCAGCTGGCTTGCTGGCTGGCTGGCTGAACAGCTGGCTGGATGGATGGCCAGTCGACTGGCTGGCTTGCTGGCTGACCAGCTAGCCGGCTGGCTTGCTGACCAGTTGGCTGGCTGGCTGGCTGGCTGAACAGCTGGTTGCATGGATGGTCAGCCGGCTGGCTGGCTGGCTGTGTGTCTATCTCACAGGAACACATAAATACATTTATACATAGTGTAAATTACCTAGGATACATGAGAATATAATAATAATAATAATAATAATAATAATAATTATTATTATTATTATTTGAAGGAAGGTGTGTCAGTATTATTGCTAATCTAATTACAAAAGTGACATTTGAAGAGGGGTGAGGGTCCTCTTATCTTATTTATTATCGCTAAACTAATTACTGTTGACATTTGATGCCTTCGCCTGCCTCAACCCCTGCCTCCCTCCCTGCCACTCTCCCTGCCACCCTGCTAGCCAGCCAGGGGTTAGCCTCATCTTATCAAGAGTGATGACATTTGACAAATGAGGAACACTGCCTTCGCCTGCCTGCCTCAACCCCTGCCTCCCTCCATCCCTGCCACTCTCCCTTCCTCCCTCCCTGCCAGCCAGCCAGGGGTTAGCGTCATCTTATCAAGAGTGATGACATTTGACAAATGAGGAACACTGCCTTCCCCTGCCTGCCTCAACCCCTGCCTCCCTCCCTCCTCCCTCTCCCTGCCACCCTCCCTCCCTGCCACTCTCCCTGCCTCCCTCCCTGCCACTCTCCCTGCCTCCCTCCCTGCCAGCCAGCCAGGGGTTAGCGTCATCTTATCAAGAGTGATGACATTTGACAAATGAGGAACACTGCCTTCCCCTGCCTGCCTCAACCCCTGCCTCCCTCCCTCCCTGCCACTCTCCCTGCCTGCCTCAACCCCTGCCTCCCTCCCTCCCTGCCACTCTCCCTGCCTGCCTCCCTGTCAGCCAGCCAGGGGTTAGCCTCGTCTTATCAAGAGTGATGACATTTGACAAATGGGGATACACAGCCTTCCCTTTATTTGTTTTCACTGTTTTATCTGCCTGTCTGTCTGCCTGTCTTTCTGTCTGTCTTAGAGACAGTCACTATTGAACCAACACTGCCACATCTGAGTCCTGATATATTATTTGCAAGTCTGGATTTTTTTGGGCTATCCTAGGTAATTTACACTATGTATTTATCCTCTGTAATTTACACTATGTATTTATCCTCTGTAATTTACACTATGTATTTATCCTAGGTTATTTACACTATTTATGTGTACCTGTGTGACAGAGCCAGCTAGCTAGCCAGCCAGCTGGTCAGCCAGCCGGCCGGTCAGCCAGCCAGCCAGCCAGTCTTCCCCCATTGTCTTCCCCACCCACCCCACTGTCTTCCCACCCACCACCACTGTCTTCCCCACCCCTTCCCACCTCCCCCACTGTCTTCCCCACTCCCCCACTGTATTCCCCACCCACCCCACTGTCTTCCCCACTCCCCCCCACTGCCTTCTCTACCACTCACACTGCGGAAGTGAGGTATTCCTTACCGCATGGCTTGGTGACAAAGGTGTACTGAATTAAAACTCCCACAATGCAATGCGGGTGCATAGATTTTTTTTCCTACTGTGCACACTTACCACATAGACCCATTCTATCATCCCTAGGCCTACCAGCTTTCTCCCCCTCGATTTGAAGCCGCTAGAATTTACGCGTACTAGTACAACACCAACCCCTGCTTGTAAGATAAGATTTCTTCAGATTTTTAACCCCGAAGGTTAGCCACCCAGGATAACCCAAGAAAGTCAGTGCATCATCGAGGACTGTCTGTCTTATTTCCATTGGGGTCCTTAATCTTGTCCCCCAGGATGCGACCCACACTAGTCGACTAACAACCCAGGTACCTATTTGCTGCTAGGTGAACATGACAACAGGTGTAAGGAAACACGTCGAAATGTTTCCACCCGCCGGGAATCGAACCCGGGCCCTCCGTGTGTGAAGCGAGAGCTCTAGCCACCAGACCACCGACCCCAAAAGGGTTAAGGATGATTGGGAAATGATCGCTGTCATATAAGTCCGGGAGGACAGACCAGGTGAAGTCAAGGACTGTTGAGGAAGAGGAGATGGAGAGATTGATACAGGAGAAAGAATGAGTTTGAGGATCAAAATGGGTAGGAGTACCTGTATTTAAAACATGGAGGGGAAGAGAAGCAAGAAATGCCTCCAACTGAATGCCACGGGAGTCACAGTGCGACCCTCCCCAGAGAAAATGGTGTGCGTTAAAATCGCCAAGTAATAGAAGGGGTGGCGGTAAGGAAGAAACCAGAAAATCAACATCTGGGATAGACAATGCCCACGAAGGGGAGAGATACAAAGAACAGAGTGTATACCACTTATTCAAGTGGATACGGGCTGCGGTGTAGTGTAAGGAAGAAGGAATATAGAGCTGACGGTATGAAACACAAGTGCGTATAAGAAGAGCACTTTCGTTAAAGGTTCCATCGGAAAAAGGATCCGATGAATATAACAAATCATAGCCTGAAAAGGGCCTGATAACAGTGGATTGTAATTTGGGTTCTTCCAGACCCCAACAGGGAAAAACTGGGAGAGCAACACCTGAAGTTCACCCTGGTTACCACTGAGGCCTCGGATATTCCACTGCAAATAAGCCATGATTTATGAAGAGAAAGATATAAGTGGAAGTGAGAGGAATCTATGGACTAGGTTAGAAAAGTCCACGTGTGGAGGCAGCGGAAGACCTATAATCAGAGAAGGAGGAGGACGTAGTGAAGGAAGGGGGGGTTGAGATGAAAGAGAGAGATGAGGAACCTCAGGTGGAGTAGTGTCCATCATCGGTCCAGTCTCTGAAATATATTCTGCAATAGCTTCCAGTGTTTCGGAAGTCAAAGATGCAGAATGTGGGACTACATTAGAAATGGAAGAAGAGGGAGCAACTATCGGGGAGTCTATAGACTGTACTAAAGTAGAGGGCGAGGAGATAGAAGAGGAAACTGTCCTAGGGATTTGGGAGGGGACAGGGGATGAAGGTAGTGTATGAGGAGGAGGATGAACCTCCACACACGTTACAGAACTAGGCAGAGACGAAGAACCTGGCAGTAGGGATTTTTTGCCGGGCTTATGAGAAGAAGGGGGCGCTGAGGTTTAGGTGAAGGACGAGGACGTGTAGACTCGGAACTGTGCGAGTGAGTACAGGAAGGAGTGTGGATAGTATGGGAAGCCGAGGTAGGGACCTCGGAGCCAAGAACATCAAAAGGATTTCAGACAGGGGTGGCTGAGGATGAGGCGACCACAGAGGAAGCCATGGAAGTTAGGACCCCAGAAGCTGGGCGACGTTTAGCAATGCGAGAATAGGAAATACGGGGAAGTCTCCCTTGAAGGCGTGGATGAGAGACAACCATAGCATATGAGAAGCCTTCCGCCTCTTTGAGACAATGGATTTCCCGCTCATTCAGGTAAACCTGACAACGGCGAGAATACGATGGATGTGCCTCATGACAGTTAAGGCAAGAGGGAGGTAGAGTACAAGAAGAACTGGCATGGTCGTCGGCACCACAGACTGGGCATTCGGCCATGGACCTGCAATATTTCACTGGATGACCAAAACGCCAGCAGTTTCTACACTGCTGTGGTGTAGGGGTCACCTTTCGAACTTGTAAATGTTGACCTGCAATGTAGACCGAAGGTGGGAGTTCACGGCAGTCAAACGTTAAACGAGCTATATTGCAAGGATAACGTCTTCGCTTATTGGCAGGGAGGACAAAAGTGTCAACCTTAAGGATAGGGAGTTCTTGGAGCTCAAGCTGCTCCAAAATGTCTTCACCACATGTCTGGAAATTCCGTTGGACAATGGTGTGGGGTAAAATGGCAGTACCACTACAAGAATTAAGAGAATGATGCTTGTCAATAGTGATAGGAATAGTATCTATTGTCGTAAGAAGGGAAAGATCGCGAGCTTGGCCAGCATTCTGGACCATGATGATGCGAATGCCGCTCTTGAGAGCGTGAAAAGAGATATCTTTGCCTACATGGCGTAGGAGAGCTTTACCAATACTATGATTGGAAAGATAGGTAGTTGGAGTAGTTGGTCTTTTAGTAAAAAACTTTGTCCATTGAGTAGTGTGAAACAAAGTATCTAAGGGGAGTGCGCGACGTGCTAGTCGTTTCTGAGATGAACGAGAAGGAAGTGTCGAATCGTCATGTAAGGGTCTTGGTCGTTTGGGTGTGGGACCGGGGGTGGTCTGATGGGAGACGGGCGAGAGATTCGAAAATTCCCGCACCGTCGAGGGAGAAGTCGGAATCAAGGTCAAAGAAGAGCGAAGGTCAGATATGTCATAAGGGCCGGTCAGAACCCCGGTACCTGTAGCAGGTGATGAACCGGGACCAGTAAGAGGTACAGGGGCATGAGAGGTGTCCAAAGAGTTGTCCGTTAAGGAGGTAGGGTCAGTACTGTGTGCGGTATCAGGAAGGGGCCCGGGGGTAGTGGGTTCATGGACTGGGTCAGCCATGGTTAGGTTACTTCTTTCTTTTTATTTTTAAGAAAAAAAAAAGAAATTAGAAAATAAAATAAAAATAAAAAAAGAATAAAAAAAAGGGGGGAACGTGGAGGAATAGCTCCTAGGAGGAATGAAAGGGAGCGTAAATCCCCCTCCGTGCCCAAGAGGACCTCAACACCGCAAGTAGTGCAGATGCTCCATGGAACCCGTGCCATACCCTACCCTTCATGCCAGTAAACCAGCAATCAGGGATAGCAACCTCACATCCACCGAGCCACCTTGGCGGACAAAAGAGAGGGCGGCCGGATATCTGCCACAAAGCATACCGCCTTCGGCCACCATCCCCGGAATCCGAAAGGTGGCCTCCAGAGATACACCCGTCGCCCGAAAGATACCCAAGGCCACCCCCCAGGTGACCGGAGAGGGACCGGGACATCCCCAGGCGATCCAGATTCCATGGCAAACTACACCACCGCCAAGGACCTCAACAGAATGGGATGGACCACGATACCCTTCCCCCTACCTAGGAACTAGAATGCCTGAGGAGAGAAGCTCCCAGGATAAAACTGGGAAGGAAATAAGGGAGGGATGAGGAGGAGGAGGAGGAAAGGGAAAAGGGAGGATGGGGAAGATAGGAAAGGGGAGGGGGGATTGGGGGTAATTAGGTTTGGTCTGAGGAAGAAGACCAAGAGGTCCAATTCCTCAGACCGATAGCCTCTTTACCGTGACAAGGAGCCCCCCTTAAAGAGGTGAATCGTATCAAGAAAGTCACTAGACTCAAGATTACCTGTCACATTGTTCCAATCAATTTGTCTAAAGTTAAAATCTCCTATTAACACAACATTTTCATATCTAGGCACCTTATGAATTTCGTCACATAGCAGCTTACTGCGCTTCCTATTCAGGCTTGGGGACCTGTAAATCACACCCAAAATTAATTTTCCTCGACCATCGAGAAACTGTAGCCTAACAGATTATGTGTCCGATGTTTCTAATCTTATATCTTGTCTAACACAACAATTTAAATTATATCTGACATACATCGCTACTCCACCACCCTTCCTGTTGACCCTATCAGTGTGGAATAGTTTATAATCCTGTATGTTGCACTCGGAAGGCATTTCTCTATCTTTCAGGTTGAACCAGGTTTCTGTTATAGCAATAATATCTATATTACCTGCACTTGCAAGTAATCTTAGCTCATCTGTCTTATTTCTTAGACTCCTACTATTTGTATAGTAAACCTTAAGGGAGCTAGTCACTCGTTGCCCTCTACTCTCTCTCTTTGTTTGTTGATCAATTGCTTTGCCTTTACTAGCAACTTTATTTTGAATATTGTCTTTTAAACATATCCCTGAGGTATCCTATTAATATCTGCTGTTTCCAGACCTAATACTACAACCTGATTGTTTCCCACTAACACCCATACCTCTATACTCTATCAGTTTAAAGTCCTAGACAAATCTCCAATGACCCCCTCAATCGAATCGGCTAATGCAACCACTCCAGCCCCAGAGAGATGAACCCCATCCCTTGCATACACATCACGTTTGCCATAGAATTTGTCCCAGTTATCAATGAATGGAATTGCAAGTTCCTTGAAGTAGCTGTCTAGCCAGCAATTTATACCAATTGCCCTAGACATCCATTCATTGCCCACTCCCTTTCTAGGCAAAATGCTACATATGATTGGGATCCCTCCCTTAGACCTAACTGCTTCTATGGCTGACCTGTTTTATCTAGTAGCTCCTGTCTTCTGCCCTTCCCAATGTCATTTCCAACAGCACTAAGACAGATAATGGGCTTGTTCCCATTACCTGACAATATTATCCAACCTGCTGACTATGTCACCAATACCAGCTCCTGGGAGGCACACCCTCTGTCTGACCTTCCTATCACTGTTACAAAAAGCACGGTCCATATATCTTACCTGAGAGTCTCCCACAATCAGAATATTCTTACCTTGATTAGCAGGGAAGTCAGTGGTACCTTTAAGCTCACTAACCACTGAATTACACTCGTTCTGGAGAACAGAGAATCCTACCTTCACATCTTCTCTATTAATCTTCCTTATCTTTCTTCTTCCTGAATTGTGAACCACTTGCCACTTAAAGTGGCTGCCACTCTCACTGTTGGTAACCATTTCCCCCTCACCAGCACCAACCATCTCACATTCACTCCCAAACCCTCCTAGGCGAAGCTTCAGCCTCCTATTTTCCTCCTGAAGTAGTAGAACATCCTTCTTCAGCACTTTAACCTGAGATTCTAAAACACTGCAGCTAGCCATGTGCTCGGCAACACCCCATGCTAATTCCTAGACAGTTTAGGACAGGTATGACAACACATGACCACACGTCATCTAATGACCATATGTACAATTTTGCACTGTTATTGCCTTATTACTCTTAAGTTAGTCTAAAGTTTGCAGGAAATGCTCTGCATATAAAGGGGCTTTTGGCATGTTCACCCAATTATTATACTACTTTGTACAAACATGTATCATGCTAAAATAAATTTATTATTATTACTACAGTGGACCCCCGCCTAACAAACAAAATTCATTCCAGAAGCCTGCTCAAGTGCCATTACCGAACGAATTTACTTCCTTAAGAAATAATGTCACGTAGGTTAGTTATTTCAGACCCCCAAAAATACACTTCCACAAGCACTTACAATATTATACAGTGGACCCCCGAGTAACGAAAAAACTTCATCCCAGAAGCCTGCTCAAGTGCCATTACCGAACTAATTTACTCCCTTAATTAACCCTTTACCAGGCCAGGTGTGCCTCATATTTGATTCTGCCATAGAGGGTATTTTAGAGGCGCCTAAAATAAATAAACTTGACAAATGAACACAAATAAATATGTCTTAGAATTGCTTATATTATCAGAATATAGGTTGCAAATGTTGCAGTGTCTCAAATTTGATGCGTGGCCTGGTAAAGGGTTTAAGGAATAATGTCACATAGGTTAGTCTATTTCAGACCCCCAAAAATACACTTCCACAAGCACTTACAATATTATACTTACATAATTGTACGATTTCTGGGGTGTTCGTTAGGCGGGGGTCCACTGTATTATTATTATTATTATCTGTCTGTCTGTCACTGTGTCTGTATCTGCCTGTCTATCTCTGTCTTCCTGTCTCTCTGTCTGCTTGTCTCTCTCTCTCTCTGAGAGAGAGAGCCACTCATGAACTAACAGGTATTACACACGATGCAGAGTCATCACGTCTGATTCCTGAACAAGTGAAAATGCCTTATATCTACAAGCACTGTATAGCACTTTGTCTGGATATTTTGGGTTATCCTAGGTAATTTACACTATGAATAATAACTGTATTTATGTGTACCTGTGAGACAGAGATATGTACAGACATATGGAGATAGAGACAGTCAAAGTCAATCAGCCAGACAGCCGGCCACCCAGCCAGTCAGCCAACCTGCCGAACATGTTTTACATATGTTCCAGAATTGTTTCTCTTTACTTTGGTCATAGGTTTTAGGACATTCTGGCAGGATGACACTACCAGTGGTATCAAAATTGAAAGGATGTTGCACAAATGTTGTACATGGGTTATTATCAAGGTTTTTGATATTTCCTCGACCACTTGTGGCCACATCCATCTCAAAGCCCCTAAACTCGGGGTCAACATCACTTTCCTCTTAACCCTTTGACTGTTTTGGTCGTATATATACGTCTTACGAGCCACTGTTTCGGATGTATTAATACGCATAAATTCTAGCAGCCTCAAATCAAGTGGAAGAAAGCTGGTAGGCCCACATGTGAGAGAATGGGTCTGTGTGGTCAGTGTGCGTAGTATAAAAAAAATCGGGCAGCCAGTGGTGCATTGTGGGAACGCCATTTCAGTAGTCCTTGTTCAGCATGCCTAGCGGTAAGAATTATCTGACTCTGGGCAAATCTGGGACTCTTCTCTTCCCAAGTGATAGTTCTAACACAGATGGAAGTGTCAGTGAAGATGAATTTCATGGTTTTGAGGAGTTTGTGACTGAAAACAATGCCCAGGATACCAGAAGGAAGAAAGAAAAAAGAATGAAAGAAAATAAGTAGGTAAGTAAGTAGGTAAGCAAGTAGGTAAGTAAGTAGGTAAGTAGGTATGTAAGTAGGTACATAAGTAGGTAGGAAGGACTGTGGGGAAGAAGAGCATGGGACCCCATGGGTGTTGACAAGGCAGTGAGGGTGGTGAGTGGTGGTATAATATGTCATTTTGACAGCAGCGGCACCCTGACTCAGCATATTTATAAGTCCACACACTCACAACAACCAGCTTCCAGAAGCTATTATCAGTTCTATGAAGTGTCCAGTGACTATATATGTGTATATATAGAAACCAGAAGGAAGGAAGGAAGGAAGAACGAGATGAAAGGAAGGAAGGAAGGTAAGAAGGAAGGAAGGTAGGTAGGTAGTGGTAGGTAGGGTAGGTAGGTAGGTAGGTAGGTAGGTAGGTGGTAGGAAGGAAGGGAAGGAAGGGAAGGAAGGAAGGGAAGGAAGGGAAGGAAGGAAGGAAGGAAGGGAAGGAAGGAAGGGAAGGAAGGAAGGGAAGGAAGGGAAGGAAGGAAGGGAAGGAAGGAAGGAAGGGAAGGAAGGAAGGAAGGAAGGAAGGAAGGAAGGAAGGGAGGAAGGAAGGAAGGAAGGAAGGAAGGAAGGAAGGAAGGAAGGAAGGAAGGTAGGTGGTAGGTGGAAGGAATGTAAAAAGGGAAAGGAAGGGACCCGGGCGAATCACCTGGATAACTACCTAACAAACCCTTACCCCAAAAAGAAAACCTGAAGAGATGTTTTGTCTGTGATATAAAAAAATACCCACAAAAAAACACACTCGTTTTAGTGTGGGGAATGAAAAAACCTGTGAGGGAAATGTTTCAAAGGGTTCAAACTGCAGAACTTCTATGAAAAGTCCATTGACTTTCTTTGTAATATATTATAAAAATAGTAATATAGATTTTTTTTATTGTTGGTTTGTTAAAAAAGTTTTAAACAATATAAATATACTAAAGTTTTTCTATTTTGTTTACAAAAACGAATGTATATATATAAATGGTCTTCGGTTTCAAAAATTTGTTTCAGAATGCTGCTCAAGTGCCATTACCGAACAATTTCTTCCTTAAAAAAATTTAAGTAGGTTGTTTTTTAGACCCCCAAAATACACTTGCAACGCACTTAAAAAAACCTTACATAAATGTTGAGTTTGGAGATGCAGCCGAGGACCACTGTCATTCCTTACCTTGGTCTCCCCGAGCCACATAAGTCACGTAAAAAAAAAAAAATAGTGAAAAAAAAAAGAAATCTCGAATGGAAGTACAGTGGTACCTCGGTTAACTATTTTTTTTTTCAAATGCTGTTCAATGAAAATTTAAAAGAATTTATCCCCATTAGGAAAAATGTAAAATAGACGTTTTTAGACCCCCAAAAAAAACACTTACAAAAGCATTTAAAAAAAAAAAATTTAAAAAAGGGTGAGTTTGGGGACCATGTTCCGGGAAATTCTTTGGGGTCATTTGCACGATAGTTACGTTCCTGAAAAGTCGTGTTATATCATTTTTTGTTAAATTAAAAGAAAATGGGGAAAAATGGGGTTTCGTTTAAAAAATTTAAAATGGAAAACAAAAGTAATCCCGGGGGCCCGGGCGTGGCTTCCAAAAACATGTTATTTTAGTGACAGGGAAATTTTCCTTTTTCTCTGGACCTTTTGAAATTATGTTTGAAATTTGTTGGAAATTTGGGAAAAATTTCCATTTCTGAACTTTTGGGGGATGTTTGGGAAATGGCGGTTTCCCGTATAATCGATAAAAAAAGGAGTTCAAGAAATAGCTATAATTTTTGGAGACGAAAAATTGGGAAATTTTTCAAAAAACTCTGGGGGAAATCCCTCCCATTTCACCCAAA